>KZ807369.1:88235-108012 GCA_000696205.2 Oncopeltus fasciatus | reverse complement strand
ATATAAATATATATATATATGTATAGAATCCTTTCATGGGTGTTCAAGATTATAATAATAATAGTCAAGCTAGCTATCTGGTAAAATAAATGAAAAAAAAAAGTATATATGACCTGTATCAGCTCCCATGTACATGAAGTAGTTATCTGTGTCACTCCAGACCAAACTATACAGAGGCTCAACTTCGAAAGTAGTCAGCTGAGGCTTCTTTTTGCAGGCATCCACCAAAATATTTAGATTGAAGATGTAAATGTAGCCATGGAGAGCATACTTGCAAGCAACGAGCCCATTCTTCAGTACTCGTACAGAGTCCACTAGGTCCTTCCCTGATCTCCTGTTCTCAAATGCACCTTTTAATCCTGTTATATGTAGCTTAACCCAACCTTCTCCACTAAAAAATGTAAAATCAATGTCCAGATCTTCAGAGAGAAATAATGCTAACTTAAAATTTGAATTTTATTACTATCTAAGGCATTATAGTAAAATTCATACATTTACATTTTATACGTCTTGCAGGAACTGTGTTAACTAAGGAGATTTCCTATATTTCGAAGATAAACATTAATAAGAATAAATGACTAATTTGTTAGTAGTTCAATTTTGCTTCGTTGTTTCAATAATTTTTCTTTGAAAAAGAATAAAGCTGTAATGAATTTGATAAAATATTATATCATTATTTTTTAATTTTCTTTTTTTAGGTAAACCTCTACTCCCATTGGTCCAATGTTAGTAGTGAATGAACAGTTTTTCTTCTGAATGGTTAATAATCACACATTTTTTTGGCAACTTCTTTCAGTCCCTTTTTTAATTTAAAATTAAAAAATTATCAAATTTTTAGATTAAAAAATTCAACAAATTTGAGATAAAAATGTTTCTAACCAGGTTCAAAAACAACCCGAAATATATACTGTAGGGTGACAGCTGTTACAACTAAACTGTGTGAGCTAGAGGTCATGAGTTGTTTGCTTTGTTTTTATAAGAGATGGGGAAATTAACGTAAGATGAGTTAATAAAAAAAAATTAAATTGGGGTGTCAAAATACTATAACAATAAAATTGAGCATATGTTTGAGATCTGTTACACTGACCAGGGTTTTCCGCAAATTAAAACTTGCTGCTACCCAATCATAAAGGCAGTAAGTAGGCAGCTGGGTGTAACAAGGCATTAAAACTAAAGAAAATATAATATATTAATCTAATAGATGAACTATAATTAATAAATTAAAAGAATACATCTAAATTAAAACAATCAGAAAAGTGAAAACATACATCAAAAACCTAAAAGAAAAGTGTTAAAACTTAATTATATTCTATTGACAAAAGAAAATTAAATGGAAATTTTATGTAGGCGCAATGGTGAACAATAAAAATTTACAATTAAAGAAAAATAATAATTGCTTCAAATTCAAAGCAGTACATGGATAAATGACATATGTATTTTATTAAAATATAAGAGAAGGAATAATAAAATAATTCAAACTAATTAATTTTAAGATTAAAAAAANAAATATATATATATATGTATATTTACAAATTCACAGAACAGAGAAAAAGAAAAAAATTATGGAGAGCCACCAGTTTCAAACAGGCTCTGTCCAACTTGAGAGCTGACTATTAAACCATTGAGCCTGGACAGCAGCTCTCAAAGGGCAAGGGGAGTGGCCTCTTCTGTCTTTGACTGTCCATTACTTTGTGAAGAATAACACTGGGGAACAATTTGAAACTCAATTTCTGTTGAGTTAGATTTTTTAGCTGTTTACTATAGAATTAGGCATGCTGGTTTAAAAACTGTTTTTGGTTTTCTTCTATCACATCACGTTCGGTTTCTATATGGGTGGGGCGCATGCTGCCGGTTTAGTTACGTTCGTTATACTGTGGTGAAACGTTGTGTGTAGGTAAGCAGTACTTATTATTTCGTTAGGGCAGACTAGATAGTATGCTTGAACTGAAATGTTTCCTTATGGCTACTTCTACTCCTAAACGTCAAAAGTGCGAAAACAGCCCTGATTCGTTGTTATATATGTGGCAGTTTTACCATTCCCAGTCAAAGGACAAACATCAGTACATTTGTCAGACAAGCATATTTTGCCTATTTTAAAGTGAAACTTGGTGATCAAGATAAAACATGGGCACCTCATAATGTGTGTAAACAGTGTGTTGAGGGTTTACGGATGTGGACCAAGGGAACACGTGCTAAGCTTCCATTTGGTATATCTATGAGCTCGAAGATCATCCAAGTGATTGTTACTTTTGTATAGTGAAAACATCGGGATATAACAAGAAAAACAAATGTAAAGTAGAGTATCCTAGTTTACCTAGGACTTAATCAGCCGAAGTCCCCATGCCAGTTTTCAAGGAATTCCTTCCAAGGGGGATATATATATATTTTCAAGGGGAATATGGATATTCAAAAACTTTGTTAAAGACTTTCTTGGAAATACACTAGCATTGAATTACTCCGAAATTGTCCAGCAACTCTTGGAAAGCTTCCAAAAGCTAGGTTGCAACATGAGTATTAAATTGCATTTTTTACACAGCCACCTTACTAATTTCCCGGACAATCTTGGTGCAGTGAGTGATGAGCAGGGTGAGCGTTTCCATCAATATTTGAGGGTCATGGAAGCAAGGTAACAAGGTAGATGGGATGTACATATGATGACAGACTATTGTTGGAGCATCAAGGACGAATGTACACAAACTAAACACTCCAGAAAAAGCTACAAATGTAAATTTTTATCTTAATTTTTATGTACTGTTCATTAATTAAACAGTTTAATATGTATGAACTCGATTTAACTTACATTAAATGTTTTGTAAACTGTACATTTGGTACATTTTTACTTTATGTCCTTTTAAATGCATGATTTTTTATTTCTGAAGATATCATGTAGTTTAAAAAGTTGATGTAATAGATAAAATCTGAGGTTAGTCTCAGATTCAGAAGCCAAGAATTAGTAAGTAAATAAAACAGTGTCAGATCTAACTCAACAAAAAATGTGTTCCCCAGTGTAATCAGAGTCAACATTTATTCAAGAAAAAAGACACTGTTTTTAAACTCTTATGTAAACTTACTCACTACAGGCAGGTGAAATGTTGCCCAGAAACAAAGGAAATGTGGAGAATTCATCAGTTCTGATTTGAGATAAATTGCAGCTTCTCAACTCCAGCTTTCATAAAAAGGTTCCTGGAATCTCACTATACTTTTGCACATGATGCACCTTCAAATAATTGCTCTGAGGAAAAAGAAAGGCACTGAGCCTGACAAAAAAAATCTTTGCTCACAATCTGTTGAGAGAGATCAGAAGAAGCCCTCGACTCCCTCTGTAATGACACTAAGTCAAAATTGGTTGCTAATAAATAGCATAATAATAAATAAAGCTTAAAACTACTTAAATAAAAATAATTATTTATCTTTTAATTAAAATTGACTTAAAAGCTGTAGGTATTTGTGGCAGATTATAGGGTACGATAGTGAGATGAAAAAATCTTACTTAATGATACAAAGTCTTTGCAGATGTTGCAGCTTTACACTCTTTGACAGTGTCCCTTTAAAAAGAGCATGGCATAATTACAGACTTCCTGTGAATATGATGGTTCCTTTAGGTAAGGGAGCAGAGGACAACTAAGGAGAATGTTAAAAGATGAAGAAGGTTCAATGGGCAAAAGCAAAGTAACCATGGCTCATAATAATCAGAAGGGTTTTGAATTGGAAAAAAAGATAATGCATGCCAGTACCTACAAACCCTTAAGATCCCTAGCTCATTTACTAGGGAAACAAACTGGATAATTTTGAAGAATGTGGAGTGGGTAGGTCACATTAAGGAGAAAAGACACAACAGAAAATCAGGAAGTAATGTTTCACTTGTCTGAGCAGGGTTGTTAAATTTGGTTGAGGGAAGCTGGCATTGAAGCTTCATGGTCCTTTTATCCAACACTCAAAGCTCAAGGATTGATGAGACAAGGACTACTCTGCCTCAAAAAGTGTGCAGCAAGACTACTCGAGAGAGTGCAGCTTTAAGATGATCAGCAAAATATATAGACTAGCCAAATATTTATATTACTTCTTGGCATATGAAAGGCTATAGACTTCTTGTCCAGAGAAAGGAAAGAGAATTACAGAAAGATTAACTGCTTGATTTGGCGGCCTCTGGGCTTTTTTTTGGAATTTCTTTTTCTAAGCAGAGGACTAGAAAAAACCACAAGGAAGGAGGGTCTTTGTGTACATTGCTAGGACAAAAGCGCACTGGTGAAGGTGTTGGTTGATAATTCTGGAGTTCGCCCTCAGATAGCAGAAATTGAAAGGTAACCCAACAACTGGCTCTGTATAGGAAAGCATATGAGTTCTCTGTACTGCAAATAAGACTTCACCTCTAACTGTTTTAATTTTTATTAGAAACCATACTCCATTAGTAAACATTTAATTATACCACTTTTTCTGTTGTTTTTTTAAAATAATATTTTAGATTTTATTTTTTAGCAAATTTCCTGCATAAAATCAAGGTATTCATGTAGGTACCATGACATGACTTGAAAAATTTTAATGGATCTTCACTGATCCTACATCAGAGATGCTAAAAATATGGAATTTGTGTGTGTGAGTATGAGCGCATGTGGGTGTATTTGCCAGTATGCGCTCTGACATTCTTAATTTTTAAAATAATGAAACCAAATTCACCATTTAATCTTCTTTTTGTAGACTGTAGGATGAGTTTGTTAATGGCAGAAATTGATCTGGGGAGAAGGAGGGTTAAGGAAGGGATCAAAATTTAATTTTTTTGTCTTTTTTATTATTAGCATTAAAAAAAAATGTATAGCACAAAATAAAAGACTATGGTCTCTCAGTTTAGCTCTCCACTCAGAGATGTGACCCCTGAGTGATATCGCCCTGATGATGACTTACAAGTTAAGTCGAAACGTCGGTAATAATAAAATAATTACCCAACAGTTTTGGAGTATTTTATTTTTCTGATTCTGGCCAAAACCCTGACTAAATCCTCTAGTGTAATATATCTCTAAGAAATATTATACTGCTAATTTTATGGATAATCAAGATTTAAAAAATGCAATCCTTTAGTTTCACAAGAATAGCGGAATTTATTAGCTTATTTATATTGTTCTTAGTCAGAATTATAAACTATAACTTTTTCTAATAAAACCATATTTTTTACAAGAAGAAAAATTAGGAAAAATTTGTGTAGCCTACAATATTAAGTGTGTACCAATAGTTTAAAGGTACACATTGGGAAAAAACTGCATGAAAATCTTATTGCTTGGTGATATATATAGATACAAACATTGATTTTTTATTATATCATTTAGTATTATGTAATAAAATATCATATTTTAAACATTATGAGACTTAACATAATTAAAAACAACTTCTTTTTTAAATTGATTTCGAGAAGCAGTTTGATAGATTTATTAGCTGAAAAATTATGACTCACCTTTCCTTAGATGAGGTACATTTGAGAGACTCTTTAGAAGAAAACGAGAAACAATTCAAACCATCTTCACAGGATGACAGTAAATACTTTGTGGTGAGACAGAAAGATAAGTCATATACCTCTGAGTCAGTGGTAAATATATGATTTAATTGGAGAGAATATTTTGGTTTAGAAGAGTCTTTTGTCTGCATTATAAGTTGACAAACCCTGAGCACTCCATCACTAGAGCCACCTAGAATATAATGCAATTCTAGAATAACAAAGTATAAATAAAATAAGTACAATAGAAAAACTCTATTAAGTGAAAGCTACAATGTAGAATAATTACTAAAAAAATGCTTTTGGCATTTAAACAAAATAATTATTAAATATACTTTTCATAGTCAAATTTAAGACCCCAAATATACATATTTCAAGTTTAAACTATGTTCTAGTTTAAAACATAAAATGACTCCTTTGTATAATTTATGTTTTCAGTTATTGCCCATTGTTTTAATTTATTAAATTTGGTTTATTAATTCATTTTGTCAATTTTGCTTGCTTCACTATGAAAATATTTAAGTTTTTTAAAAAAAATTATAACTAATGATAATATCCAATTAATACAACTTATCTTTAAATATATGTACATCTTAGAGAAGTTCATTTGGGAGGGGGGGGATCACAAATAATTTAAATTTAAATGAAGACAATTTTTAAGGTTATTTAGATGTATAATTTCAGTAATATATGTATAATTGTGGATCAATAATAATGATAATTCTATTCCTATTTACTCTTCACTTTAAAACATTGCTAGCAACCCTTATTGGCTTATCACCTCTCCTGGCTACTCTGTTTTTGTTTTGTTTTTCATTTTATATTCTTAACATTATTTTTATTATTCTAGTAATAATGCCACTTAAAAATTTAGGACTAGATTTTTTTCCCAAATTTCCAATGCTTTGGTTTCTTCCTTTTTTGTAATTTATTATTCACTTAAGAAGAAAGTTATTTATCTTTTCTTAATTTTATTTTTATTGAACAATGGAATAAGATTTTTTAAATAAAAATATATATGATTGGATTTGAAAATGAATGAAATGATTTTAATTTTTGGTCAACTACTTCAAAAACAGTGGACATAAACTTTTATATTTATTTTAATTAAAATTATAAGTTTAGTAATGATAATTTCTTTTCCTACAAACAGTAACAGTAAAAGAACACTACAAAAGTGGTATAAATCTAATGTCACATATGTATGAATGTACATATGTATTCTCATGGCATTGTATTTCTACAGCCCTGAAGATGGCTTAAAATGTAAGCCGAAACATCGGCATATAATTTTTTTTTTAAATGCACTTTTTTTTAAATTAGTATTTTTTTGGATCTACCTTGACCGAACCCCAACAAAAATCATCTAATAATAATACCTACGGTCAAAAAACTCTCCATTTAAATATAAGTTGTGTATATCTGATTGTATTGCTGTAGCCAAGTAACGCAAGGCCAGGTCTGCTAGTGTGTGTGTGTGTGTATGCGTGTGAGTGAAGCAACACTATAAAGTACTCATTGTTTATTCGCAAATTCTCTATTAGTTTACTAATATTTTATAAAAGCAAAGTGACTTAAATGTCATACCAATATTTCAGCTTTTCAAAGAGACAAATCTGAATTAAATATCAAATCATTCACTCATGCTGTTCAGTTAAATGAGGTGACATTGAATAAGCCAGGGGAGAAAATCTGGGAGGTTGATATTCTAAATCTTGACTTTTATCTTCAATGTTTATTTGTAAGAATTGTCAATATTTATAAAAATAAGTTTATCTTGTTTGGAATATATTGCTGAAGGAACTTAGGTATTTTTTACTCTAAGAATTGATTTAGGTAATTATGCTGATACTACAGGATTTACTCCTGATTTCTTTTTTTTTTTTTTTAATTTCTCTGGTTGTAGTGAAACAAAATAAAAATTATCATGATATAGTAGGTTTAAAAGTATAGCAAAAGACAAACTCAAATTCTCCACTAAGTCAGTCTCTTAATGATATGAAGCACAAAATTCAAGAAAGTTTTAAGGAAATTAGCATTACTCCAGAAAAATTTGTGAAAATAAGGGACTGAAATAACAGTCATCAGTTAAATTTATTTTACTCGTTTAAAAAAGTAATAAGGAACTAATTAAAATGAATGATATAATTAATGAAAATTAAATAATAAATGATTAATAAAAAAAGTAAATAATTTAAATGAAATTTAAGAAATGCGCTGTAGGAAACATGGAAAAAAAATGTAAATAATTCCTAATTGTGGAGAAATAATAAAAAACTCTATTTTACCATAATTTTTAATTTAAATTTATTCAATTGGTAATTTTACTGTATCTTAAAAAATAATCATATAAAACTTGACAGTGTTCACTAATTCTTAAAAAATCTAGAAGATCCACAAGCTAAGATGTGTGGGAGGAGCATCCACTCTTCCAAAGATGATCCAAAAGATGGTTCATTATCTACCAACTCTAAGGTAACTAAAGCCTTGATTTGATACTTGGAATAATTGTTAATTCAAAACATTTTGGGTGGAATATACAACCAATGGTCCCAAGCTTAAATAATGGTATGAGTTAAACATTTAATTTTTTTTATTCACTATTTCATTCTCAAAAATTATTTGAATTATATTGTCTCTAAAAAACTGTAAAAAAAATAACTCACAAAATAAAATATGCTTGTCAGATGGATGGAAACAAAGAGCGTTAATGATGATAGTACTTTTAGAAGTAAATTCATGTTCTAGGGCACACATTTTCTTAGAAGAATCAAAGAAAAATATGGAGCATTGGGAACCTCCAACAGCTAGGACACTTTTTAATTCTTTCTCGTCTAATAGTGTAGTCCAGGCAAGAGAGAACAACGATATCCTGAAACAAATATCTGTATAAGAACTCGGTATATATATTTTTTATTTAATACTCAACTGTGTGGATTTGTTCCTTATAACAATTAGCATCATCCACAATTAAAAAAACATTTTATTTACATAAATAATATAAAACATGTGTATCAATAAAATATCAATTAAATATAAACATGGCTCTGATATATATAATGATATCAATGTGACTCTAAATAGCTACAAATATGGTGAATTCTTATAAATTAAATTTTTCTTCTAAAAAAAATTTGGGACACAGTCCTAAGTTTTTGGAGTGGTTTCTCAGTAACAAAATATCTCAGATACATCCTAACCTATTTTAATGAAATATGGGATTTAGGTTTTATCCATTCTGAAAATATGAGATATTCATATGTGAAAAATCCATTAAGCCTAAAGGGCTTACAATTGCTTTAACAGCCAAGTGGTTGCAATTATTATCTTGGAGTTATTGGGATTTTAATACACATGTTATGCTTTACATTTTTTTAAAAATATTTCCAACCAATATCCTGAAAAGAAGTAGTTTGTGCTGGTTGGAATTTTAGAAGGATATTTAAAAATTGTTCTTGTGTCTGTTATTTTATTTTATTCATAATTAACCAATTGCAGTAAAATTATAAATATTAAACTCTAATGTAGTAAATTGTTAACAAATTCTATTGAATGAAAATATATAATAAAGTTTTTGTAATGCAAGAAGCTTGACAAGGAGCAAGATTAATTTTGAAATGTTTTGGATGTTTATTCCCCCCCCCCCCATGATAGGGTACTATTTGTAATTTAATTGGTCAACCAATTATTACGCAATATGTGTTTTAGGGAGTGAATTTCATTGAGAAATACATTGAAGACACTTTTTTTTTTTTTTTTTTTTTTTTTTTTTTTTTTTTTTTTTTTTTTTTTTTTTTTTTTTNTCAAGCACTGGAAACAACAATATTCGGAAAAACATTATTTTACACCAGATCCATCATTGCTTTAGAGATGTTTAAGTAAATTATTTATAACATTTACTTAATCATGTAGGGATAAAAATGCCGAGAATAAGGATTGCCCAAATATCAGAAGAACTTTTGTGCCATGGTTGGGATCATTATTATCAGGTCCCCTTTAAGTATGATAAATGGTTCTGGTTCAGTCTGACCTGACAAAGTGCTGCACGCAGAAGCGTCCTCTGATCCCTATAAAGTTATAGAAGTGTAGCATTCGTCCTCGAGATCTGAGGCGATATTCTTTTATTCTAAAGCTACAAGGTAAATATACTCTAAGATTTAGGGGCAATAAAATCAATTATTAGATGTAAAATTTGGAGGAAACTTTATCTTTATATATATATATGTGTGTGTATATATAATTTATGTAAAGTATATAAAATACTTTTTTTTTTTAATTGACAGTACAAAGATAGTGTGTCAATGAGGGAATTTTGTATTAAAATATTTTCAGTCATTTATACCTCAAAGAGAAATTCATATAGCTTCAACAATTATTATAGAAGAATACATTAAAGACATGCATATTAAATAGGATTTTTTAAGTGCTTAAGAAAATATTTCAGAATAATTAGCAGCGTTTTTCTGTTTGTAATACCTTATTTTCCTTCTGATGGACTCAAATTGAGAGATTTTCTTAAAATTCTGCAAGCAAAAATCTCTGAAAGAATTTGGATAGTACTTATGCTCATGTACCATAGATGAATTGACAGTGATATTTATATAAAAAACATGGGAGCATTAAGAACTAAGCAGATTTATCAAGTGTCAATAAGGACTCATGCATAGGTTAGAGTAAATGACTAATTTTACCTGAATAGACTGCTGAGGCTGGTTCTAGACGATTCTGGTGGGAAGTGTTGAACAAGTTACAACATTCAAAGTTACAAAAGGTTCTTAACTATTATAACACATTTTTAAAGATCTTCTTTAGTAAGCATTTTATAAGAGAGAAATATTAGAAAAAAAGTTTCCCTATATTATGTTGAACAAAATTTAATTGTGAGACTAATAATAACAAAGATAATGGTTATAATTTGACTTGGTCTTCTTCAAAATCCCCACCCACTCATCCAATTTCAGCAGAAAAGGAACTCATTGGACGAATTGCAATAAAATGTCTAAATATTGAATTTCTACTCAATATTCATATGGACCCTTCTATCCCTTAAATTTACATTTTTAATATTTTCCTTAATTTTCCATAAAAATATAGAAAATCAATGACAGAAAATAACTTTTACCCCTATTATGTACATTTATAAACAAATTATCTATTCTGGAGAAATTAATCAGGGTTTCAGCCAGGATTAGAAATAAAAAATAAAATACTCCAAAGTTATTGGGTAATTATTTTATTATTGCCAATGTTTTGACTTAACTTATAAGTTATCATCATGGCTGAAATACAATACACACTATTAGACTTACAAAGTTATAGATCAGTATTATACTTCATTTAAATAGACTGATAAAAACTGAGCAAAAATGGAAGCTCTTAGGGAATTACACTAAGTCAAAATTAAGATTTGATGGATAAATTAAAAAATATGCAGAACATTGATTTATACCTTTGGTTCTTTGTATAATACTTAGCGAGGACAGTCCCAGTGTTGCAATCACTAAAGCATACACTGTTTCCACCACAGGTTGCTACAGTTAGAGCTCCTGGGTAGAAACATTTTCCATCATCTGGCTCAATAGCACAACTCCAAACCTACCAATACATATATAAATTAAAATTAAGTAAATTAAAGAATAAATAAAAATTATAACTACAACTGTCAAATAACGAAAAATTGCCTAATGCAGTTTTATACATGTTAGCGCTAATGACAATCAGCAGTCGATGCACAATATATAAATATACAGGTTAATCTCTACTTACAAAAGAAAAAAATTAGAAGAATAAAAAAAAAATTATGCAAATTGACTGGTAATCAAGGTGAATCAGGTTGAATAGTTACATAGTAATGGTTTTGCTTTAATACATTCCTAATTAATAAACAATGTCACAAGAATTGTGTAAGATAAATATATAAGTAGTAATTATTAAATGCTTAAAATTAAGTTATAATCTATACTAGATTTGATTTTTTTTCTGAATAACCCAGTTATTCATAGGTACTATACAAGTAATTGATTAGGGAATTCAGAAGATTTTCTTGTTTGTCAAATTAACACAAACCAGATTAGACTTCAGGTGAACTATTAAGCAGAACTCATCTTAAAAAATTTGTCACAATTAGTGACAATTAATTGGTCAAAATCTTAGATTTCTTGGTACACATAGTTATATTTTACTATAATAAACTGATATTTATTGAGATAAAGTAATTGTGATATCCCTAAATGGTTAAAATAATCCTAATTAAATTTTAGATTTTATGTACACCCACAAATAAGCAATTCTTCTCAACTGTATGAAAGTTTATAAATGCTTCAATTTAATAAACAGGTTTATATTGCATTTTAATTCAAATTTGTCCACTGGAAAATAAGAAAATATTTTTAATAGTCTCATATAAGAGTTAAATTTTGGCTCCTAACAATCATATTTGTTTATCAATAGAACATGATTTAGACAGATGTTTTAATAGCCCATATCAAGGTATGTGACTTCAATAAAAATGATGACCATTGGATTTTCAGGAAAACTTTAAATAAAATATATAGTTTCTGATGAATTCCCTACTTCCTATTGTAGCAATTTTATTGATAAACAAAAACCCTATTAATAGTATTTACCAAGATTTATCATATTCAAATAAAAAAATTTGGATCGCAGGTAAACCATCCATCTTATCCAACCAAATTGACTGGTTTTTACAAACTATTTTCGATAATAAATGTAGTGCTGCTTGCCCAGCAATATAGATTTTATGAGAAAATCCCAGCTAGAGAAAATTATTTCAATCAAGTATAGGGTTTCATTGCTTTCCTCATTCATAAGGTCTAGAAAAATATATTAATACATACATAAGCAATATGTGAATACCTATAATCCCTAGGAATTCATTAAAACTGAGGTTTTGTTCAAACTATGCCTGCATTCTGCTTCTTTTATACTGGTAAGTGTTGGAACACACTTTTTAATATTTATATTTTACTATTTAAAAGAAAAACAAGATAAAAGCATAAATTGAAGCAATAAAACAATATATAAAATGTATTTCTTTTGTTAATCAACAAACTCTAAACAAAATGAGACTTACAAGAGAAAAATATTCAGCCCAAATGTTTAATAACTACTGTGCATAGAAATTCACCTTATTTAGATAATTACTGTATCAAAGTTTAAACATTTATTAGTTATTAAATTATTCAATTTGGTTTTTTTTTAAATTCAACATCCATGACCCGTGTAAAAAAATGTTAGGCAGACTAACATCCTAACATACATTTATTGGAGAGACCAGAATTATTTATGGCTAGAAGATAAGACTGATAAAATAATGTTTTTTTTTTTTTTTTTAATGTCATTAAACCAACCTAAATAGCTATACACATGTTTACGGAAATTATGTCCTTATGTTCATTCATTGAACTTTTCAGCCTTGATTTATTATTATTTCGGTTTTTGGCTAACTACAGAGTAAAATATAAATTTAATGCATACTAAAAATGTAATTGTTATTAACCTACATATTAAAAAAACATTTAAGTATACTGGCTCCATAAGGCTATTTGTATTTTCAAATAAAATTTTATATCAATTGATAAATGCAGTAATGGAATTTAAATGTACTTTCATACATTTAAATTTCATTACTGCAGTCCAAGTAATCTGTTTACTAAATTTTTCATCTAATTTAATATAATACAAGATTATTCTCTCCTAAGCCAACAACATTTTTAGCAAGATATGAATACCAAAATATAATTTCATATATTAATTATAATTAATTACATTGTTAAGGGGTAATATTAGGAGACGATAATACTAAGAATGATTTAAGTTATTTCTTAAATCGTAGGATGTTCAATAATTCTGAGGGACGTAATTTAAGACAATTCAATTACACTCTTAAGCAGTATTCAGATTAAAAGTTTAAGTCACGATTAGTGACAATAATTAGTCAAAATCTTAGAATTATTGATACACTACAGTTCAACAATGTTTTCACAAATTTCCAATTTCAGATAAAAGATAAATAGTTGCTAGGCTAGAGCAATTTGCTTTTGATTAATAGTGTTCTGTTTAACAACAAAATAATTAAATAAATAAGCAAATACAAAAAACAGAAAGTGTTTATAGAAGCCCATAGATAGAGATATATACTATATTTATTGAGGATATAAATTTCAAATAAAATAACAAAAGCATTAACATGAAGTGAGATTTAAAACTATTTGACAGCGTCACATAACTACACAAGGAATAATACCTGAGTTTGAATATCAGCATCATCTTTATTTCTGGAGTGAATTCTTAAAAATTTTACTGGCTCAAATTCTAAAGACCTATTAGTCATGATATAATTTAAAGTATAAACTGGAAAGATAAAAATGAAATTGGCGGCAAGAGGGACGTTCTAAACGTAACGTTCTCTTTTTACAATTTAATAAAGTGTGACGTCAACTGCACTGATTTCACTGCCGAGTAAAAACAAGCAAGAATACCAAAGAAATCAGTCAATATTTCATCGCATAAAATTAAATAAATTGACCCATAACATTTATTATCAATTGTTTAGAGAATTAAGTTAATACGCTCATTTATTTTAACTGTCCTATATAAAGAAAATTAAAAATCTCTTAACCATTGGATGAGATAGGGATTGGACAGTTTAGAACCTGAAGATGAGTGTTAGTGTGGGCTGAAAGTGTTAGTCTGAAAATAAAATATTATTTCATTCTTAAAAGGAAACGCAATTTTGCAAAACTAAAACGAACATAAATCATATATTGGATTATTAAAGGTCTTTGAAAGCTGTGAGTGAAGGAAAAACCTGTACTGGTTGATCAGTGAACCTGGTAGTTCACCGGGGAAGAATGCCCTTTATAAGTTCATGAAAAGATAAAGAAAGGCTGGATTATCTACCGGTTCTAAGAATAACTGGAAAAGAGGACTTTTCAACTAAACTAAATTGGCAAATCTTATATTTATTACCAATAAGTCCAATCGGGATCTTTGGTTATGTTTGAATACCAAATAAGAATTTTATGCCTGCTTCCAGCCAACTATTGAACTGAGGCCAGTGCCTTTTACGATGAACACCATATACTTGCCAGACCTACATGTATAAGGGTACGTCCTTCAACATTAAAGAGTTCGCGTTGATGGCGACGAGTGATATTACTGACTCCAGAGGTTCAGCTTGTCTACCTTTAGTTCTGACGTCAACCAGGTCCTAAGTAAGAGATACCTAGTAGTTCAGTTGAAGGATCTAGGTCTTTCAAATACCTTAGTGATTATATTAACCCACTAAATTACCGAAAGTGGGTTTGAATTTAATAACATAAGGTCTCCTCTTCACAAACCTCTTATTGGTTCGCCAATTGGTGGTTAAAACCTGTATCAATATAAATGAAGAGGGTAAGAAAAAAAGGAAAGTGGGCCTGTCAGGCATTCGTTTATATTGAGACACAACATACAACCTACTGCTATATGGGAAGCTTGACAGTTCAACTTCTGAACGCTAAAATGTAACCAGATATCTCGGAATTAAGTGATTAACGCCATAGGCCAGTCACTGTGAAGAGGAATTACAAAGGAGGGACCAGCTATTTTTAATTGTAATAACTCTGCTAAGCATGTAATTAAATACCATTCGATTACTAGTAAGTTTGAAGATACTAGTTTGGATACTTTACATCCTGAAAAATTAATAAAAGAGCAGGGCCACATTTCCCAAGTGCTTAGTATTATTGCGTTCCCTAGGTTTGCAAATTAAATTCTCAAGCACTGGAAACAACAATATTCGGAAAAACATTATTTTACACCAGATCCATCATTGCTTTAGAGATGTTTAAGTAAATTATTTATAACATTTACTTAATCATGTAGGGATAAAAATGCCGAGAATAAGGATTGCCCAAATATCAGAAGAACTTTTGTGCCATGGTTGGGATCATTATTATCAGGTCCCCTTTAAGTATGATAAATGGTTCTGGTTCAGTCTGACCTGACAAAGTGCTGCACGCAGAAGCGTCCTCTGATCCCTATAAAGTTATAGAAGTGTAGCATTCGTCCTCGAGATCTGAGGCGATATTCTTTTATTCTAAAGCTACAAGGTAAATATACTCTAAGATTTAGGGGCAATAAAATCAATTATTAGATGTAAAATTTGGAGGAAACTTTATCTTTATTGGCTATTCTGGTTTTAGATAGTGCAAGTGACGTTAATGTTCAGTACTTAGAAAAAATTTAGCCGTTATTATTGTCGAGTCGGAAGATATAACTTTGTTCGGTATGAACTAAATTTTAGCGTTTAAACTGCCTGTACCATCGGGTGCAAAGCTGTGTGTGGCAGACCCCAAAAATATTAAAAACCTTTCAGTAAAGTGCACTCATCTTTTCTGGGGTGAGATGAGGACACCTCACCTTTTATTGTAATGTATTAATAATTACTTGACTTTTATTGCTAAAGACAAGTAATTACTCATACATTTAAAAACAATGCCGCGTTAATGTTCTCAGCAGTCAAATTGCCAGTTGTTCAATTACAGGTGTAATAAATAAAGATTTATTAATACTCATAGAAATAGTTGAAATTTATCGATACTTTCTCAAAAACAAAATAATCTTGTAGCATATTAATATTGTTGTTCTTGCTGCAAAATCAGATTTACCTCTCTCTCAATGAGGTAATGGCTTTTCCTGATTAGTTTCACCCTGGAAATAATCTTTGAAGACCCATTTTTAATAAGTGCTCAATGTAATGTTCATTAATAGTGGATATTTTTACCTAAAAATGTCAAAAAAATTACATTGATTATAGCTTACCTATATCATCTACTGTAATTCTATTTCTTACCTTATTCTTTATTGTTCATTAAAAATGCCACACATTTATAAACAAATACAATTTTTAATTGTAGACTTTTGAATTATTCAGTTATTCCATAACAACTTGCCTCATTTTAAGTTGGTAGAACTTCATTCTGTTCTCCAGGTACCCAACCAATCTATAGGTCTATCATATAGAACGCCTTAACACCTCTGCCATATTATTTATTGTCTAACAAAATATGGACCAAATTTTCATTCTTTTGTAAGGCAGAAGTAACTTTCGAGGAAGAAAAAAAACTTTGTATGGCAGATCGCGGAAAATATTCAAAAAATTCTTCCCACGTTTGTAATTTTAATTTAACTTATGTTCTACAAGTAAGATACAAATGCATTGTGAAATTGCAGCTGGTTATTATTATTAGTGGGTCTACTTAAGAGGTACTTGGACTCCAACCCAAATAAATGAGGTCAACATTATTTAACAAAAAAGGTTTAGGACATTTTATCAGGTATCAACCAAGAGTTTTATTTGTTGAAATAAATGGTCAAGACAAGGAAGATATTTTTATGGACTCTAGATAAGAACTAGGTAAAGTAAATAAATATCAATTAATACACACAAGCGCGCACACATTAGAAGATAATTTTGATTAATCTCTGTAATAAGAGCTCATATTACAAATATGAACATCTTATACATCAACAAGAGACAAAATGAAAATTTTGAAATTTACATAGTATTTTGATGTTTTAATATTAAGCTGGATAAATTAGTCAGTGTTTAAGCCAAGATAAAAATAAATAAATAAAATACTTTACAATTGTTGGGTAATTATTTTATTATGGCTGACATTTCGACTTGTAAGTCATCATCGAAGGTGATAGTGATGTCTGGAGAGATCTCCGAGGGAGGTTTATGGTCACATCTCAGAGTGCAGAGCTCTGCACTCTGAGATGTGACTAGAAACTTAGATTTCTGTACTATTATACTACTATGGGATTTTCCAAGGAAGATACATCCATAATGGAATAGGTGCCAGATACTGCCCTTGCTGACTTTCACACTGTTCTTCCTCTGAGATAAATCAATAAGGGTTTCCTCTTACATCTCCTAAAATTTATTCATTATATTTTTTTAAGTATGTCATTGGATTTTACAAAGAAACTAGAAAATTGGAATAAATTTAACTTTATTTTTTAATTTTGTTAACCACTTAAACAATGTGGTTAACAGAATTAAAAAATCTTACTACCTCAGCCAGGACTCGAACCCGGATCTCCTGCTTGCCGGGCTGGCGTGCTACCAATTACACCACAGAGGCTAGTCAAATAATTCGTTATAAGTATATTTAGGAATAAAATAAGGTATCCACAGAGTCCTGAAATAAATAATTTGACTTGCTCAAGGAGCTGGATCCGGCTTCCCCTGGTCAAATTAAACACAGAAACATATACAAACATACTTATGCCAAAATATGGCAATGGCGCCCAAAAAAAGCTATCCTCTAAATAAATAAAAAAGTAAATAAATATCAATTAATGCACACATTAGAAGATAATTTTGATTAATATCAACTTTATTATAAATAAAAATTACAATAATCCCAAATGATGACTAATATTGTTAAGTAGACTATTTCAAATAATTCAATGAGGAACTATAGTGCCTTTTGGAAAAATATTTTAGAAGAGAAGTCCAAAAATAATTAATACTTATTTATAATTTTTGGGCCTACTAAAAAATTTTTGTCATTAAAAATACTTTAATTCCTCATTGGTCTATTTAAAATAATATACTTAATAGTGGTACTGTCTATATTTATGTCATCATAAAAGCTATAAGTTTTAATAATTTTTTAAATTTTATTTATGAACTATTAGAACTAATAATAATGATTTTGTATTCTGTTTCCTTGCTCTAAAAATCGTTAAAATTTATGTGGGATTAAATACCACAAAAAAATAATATTTATAAATTTAAAAGTAATAACGAGTCATTTAAACAGCTTGACAATGTCAGCTCCTCCGAGCATAAGACGATATATTCGTCCACCTCGGAGGTTAGACTCTCGACAATAGTGGGGGGAATTTAATAACTTATGAGACTTGTCTGGGTAGCGTAAATGAAAAACGTGCCGGCCCGGATAGCAGGAGATACGGGTTCCAGTCCTGGCTGAGACAGTTAGATTTTTTATTCTGTTCCCTTGCACTAAAAAATGTTTTCACTTCACTTTTTAACTGAGAGGATAATAATCCATATGTAAGATTTTTTAAAATGTTATGGCAAAAACAAACACAATAAAAACTTAATTTCTTAGTTTTATCTAAATGGAGTATGACAAAAAAATTGCAGGGAAAAGTTTTAATATAAATTGCTTTTTTAATGTAATGTTTGATAAAATTTAAATTAAAATAAATTTAGATAGGATAATAAGGAGGTTTTAAAAAAATGAAGTCCATCTATAAAGTATTTTCAAGGAAATCAAGCTTTTGAAGAATTTCAAGGGATCATCTCTGATTCTTCATAGTAGAAACTAAGAATTCAATCATATCTGTCACTAAGCAAATTCTTTAGTATTGTAGTTAAAGTATGTTCGTATTTGAACTTTCCATGTCATATAATTTCCCACTCTGGTTAATCATTTACCAATATAAATTTCAATAATTCAGTAAATAATAAAATTAAAATTTATGATACCGGCAAACCCCACAGTTCAATTTTTCTGTGTAAGTCCTAGAATATTACAAAACTAGAATATTAAACTAAATATGCCTGCTACACCGAAAAAATATTTTTTACTCTATCTTGATATTTAATTAGTAATTCCCCACTTCTATTGGTCCATTTTTGCTTTATAACAAACTGCCTTTTGTTTAGTATTTAAAAGCACAGACCAAATTTCATAAGAAGAAACAACCAGTGTATGGTTATTGTAAAATTAAAATTAGTGATATAGCTAAGACCCCACTCCAAATTATTTAATTTCACTGTGCAACTCCCAAAATATTTGTTTTATCAATAAGCAAATTTGTGTTGAGTTCAATTACTCTAATATTTAATATTATACCTGCAACATCGAAAAGCTAAGCCCTAGCCCCACTTCTTTATTTTTCTAGTTTAGGTTCAGGCTTAGACTAATAAGATAAAATTCCTCATTTACATTTATGTATATCCATATTAAATGAAATATGCTTAGTTTATGTAGCTCCTACAAGAAGTATTTTGAGAATACTGACAGGAATTTAAATTTTATTAAAGATTAATAAAATTCTAATTATTAATTAAAATATTAGCATCAATTGATATAAATATTAAATATAAATGGATTTAGGTCATTTGGTGAAATAGAATAATATATGTTAAACCAAAACTCTTTTACTTTTAAAAAATAATGATTTTACTATTATTATTTACTAATGAATTCTGGGTTTCACCCTAAAAATTTTATTGTGAATTGTGAT
>KZ807369.1:48243-74840 GCA_000696205.2 Oncopeltus fasciatus | reverse complement strand
AATTAATAATTAAATTATTTTAACATTAATTATTAATAATTTGTTCAAGATTTATTACCGATTCAATAAGTGCAGGACTATTAATGAGTGTTTCAAGAGTTTCATTTGGGGCATTTCCATTCCTGTCAAACCAGCTGATATCCATTGAAATTATTTTCCTAATGGCTTCCTTTCGTAATTTACTAAGCCACATCTGTGATGCTTTTGTTGCAAAAATTCCCTAAAGACATATTTGTTAAATTACTTAAATTTTCTTTTCATAATTATATACCCATACAAAATATAACTATATCTCCAATTTTGTAATTTATTGAAGAAATATGACTTTATTACAGATCCAATAACAGCCACAAAAGCTATGAGTCCAACAACAACAAAAAGTATAACATCTTGAAAAGCAGAGTCCATTACTTCTTCCATTTGGTGTGAAAATGTCTATAACAAAAAAAATTATTCCATAATAGTTTATTTCAATATATATTTAATAATGTAATTTAATATGTATTATTCGATGTTGAAACACAAACACATACCTTTTTATGTGTATGTTTTTTATTGCCAAATTGTTAATATATATGTTATGATGTGTTTGGTAACCATCTTTATTTTTCCAAAGGTTCAAGATTTGACCCTTTTTTTTTTTGCCTAAATTTTTTTAGTCTGTAGTATATTTGATAATACAGCTATAATATGACAAAACTTTAACAAAGCTTTTTACTTTGTAATTAACAAAATTAAATACCCATTATTCATGGCTTACCTGGCATATCAATGTAAAGACATAGTAGAAGGCAGGAAGAAAAACTGATGTGATGCAGCAGAATGTAAGGGTTAAAATCCACATAAATAGCAATTTGACACTTTTCATTCTGAACTGTATGCCTTTTTGCTTTTCAGGACTCTAAAAAGTGAAAGAATGTAACTAAAAACTCTTAATTCTCATGATTAAGGAACAAGGTACAAACAAATAAAAGTATATATATATACATATCTTTCATAACTGTTTTTCAAGAGGTATATTTCAATATACTTGATTTATAGGAATGTTGTCATTACATTAAAAGTTAAAGTAGAGTATAAGTTGACTGTGTCATTTATTTTGCAATAAAAGTACTTTTTAAATAAAATTACAGCTGAAGGTTAACCCTGGAGAGTAGTGCTACCTGTGGTGAGCCCCATCAACTACCTGCCCTTTAGCCTACCAGTCATTCCTGCCTTCTTGTGCTACATGCCTTCCTCTTTCAAGCTGTTTTGATTACAAATATTATGGCTGAATAGGAAGCAAGTAGCCCTCTCTAGGCATGGAAGATGAAAAATAAGTACATTTTCATTTCACACTGGTCAGTGAAACTCTATACAAAATGTGAGTAGGCACTTACATTTCCCATATTCTTGGGATCATTTAAAGATCACATACAAATTAATTTTCTCCTCTTTCATGGTATAGACCTACAGCTCCCATCAGTGCCTTCTGCTCAGCAAATATCCACAATAAACGAGCCATAGACTTCAATTTTACTTACTTATTTTCAATCTCTTTCTTGTTATTATTTATTTCTGAATATACAATTTATTTATATTATTTATTTCAATAGAAGACTTTATTATCATCTTAAGTTTAAGGTTACAGCCCATTCAATCATTTATCCAAACCTCCAGCACTAACAAAAACCTTCTGCTGTGCTATATTCAATGCATTATACATTATTAAATTCAAAATAATAGTGTGCATTCAGTAAACAATGTATATATATATATATATANAGAATTTTTCGGTATTATTAAGAATTCATTTTGCCTGATACAATAATAAAAGCAAATATTTTTTAATTAAATATTTGTATTATTATATCTTTGATATAACATACAATAAATACTTTAAGTATAGACCATTCTTATCTACTGTCATTAGCCAATTGCCCGATTCCACACTCGTAGAGATGGCTGTCAAAGATCTTGGACCACAATTTCAACTTCCACAAAATAATAAAATTTTTCCCTGGAAGAAAATGGGTCATGGATTGAAATAAGTAATAGTTCAGTGCGAAGTCTGTACTATTCAATGGATGAAGCTTGAGTTCAAACCTATGAAATTCTTTAAACTTTTCTTTGGCTCGACAGGAAGTGTGAGGACGAGCCCAATCTTATTGGAATAAAACTCATTTTCCATTAATCAAAGCAGGATATGCCTCAGACGACTTCGCTTACGATCTCTCCAGTTGTTCACAGTTGAATTCAGATGTCATAGGGCGTCCATGAAGAACAATTAATTTTGAATAACACCTTCTAAATTTTAATAAACATAAAGTGTGGATTTTTTTTTTTCAAATTGCCTACTTGTAGCAAACAGAAAAGCAGTTTGACTGCGATCTAACCTTGCTTAGGGGATTAAAATTTATCAAAATGATTGGTTTTTTTTTAATTCAACAGTTTTTTTAAATTTGGGTAAAAAAGGAAAAGGAAAGAGTTTTCTGACACGTATTCTCTTCTAGAAATACATAGAAACTCATATAAAGCCATTCAGACTGGAAAAAATCTCCAGAAAAGTTTTTTCTTTTTTTAAAATCTTTTACGTACAAACCAAAAAAAATTAGGTGTCTTACTCTTTAGCAAATTTGAGGAACCTTTCATATTGTGGTATCACATAGCTTTGGCAATTGAGTAGTTGGATAGTTTTCACATTTTGTACATACTCAGTAGCAATCTGAAATTGAGAAAATATTTATTTAGGCAAGACGAATTAGGTGAATTTTATATTACAATGTTAATTACTAACTTCAATAAAATCATACATACCTTAGTTGACTTAGCAGAGTGCTTGCATGATTCTGCTTCTGAAAAAGTACTTCTTACTCTCCAAGCATTAACAAATATAAAAATAACAATTATAGGAATGTTAATTAGAGCAATAGTTGGGCTTACACTAAAAGAATAAATTATTGTAAATATGAGAGAAAGGAAGAATATTACAACTTGTGCAGCTCGGTCACCTATCACCTGAAAATAATATGTATATTATATATTATAAACTAATATATAATAATAGTATTAGTTTATATATTATAAACAAAGGTATTTAATATAAAAACAAAGAGGCCACTAATTTAAAGGATACATGAGTAAAAAGCTTATCAAACAGAATCCCTATTGAAGAATATTTGTGCACACTCTACAGAATTACTATGTTTTAGTTTCTAAGTTATTAAACTACTTAGCTGAAAAAAGAAAAATAATATTGTAAATGACAGTCTGAAGCTGCTATCTTTGTAAACTTAAGGGTAGCCAATATACTGAATGCAAACAAGTCTTGAGTTTTAGGTTATGAGCTATGTTGTTTATACTTTCCAAACTTAAACTTTTCTAGAAAATCAAGCTATTCAGTTTGGAGCCATGACAAGACTTTTGAGTGGGGGGGGGGGTATTTTAGTGTAAGACCAAGTTAAAATTGTTTATATGTTCATTTTTCTTAAATGGATAGAACAAATGTACAACAAGAAAATAAAATAGGCGCATTCTCTCGTCTTCTGTTGAAAATCTGAAGCCGTGTCGGGAAGTTGTTCAATCACATGAACTTGGAAAACATTCAAGATTAATGATTCATTCAACTCCAGTGCAAGACGTTTTCCAAGTTCAAGTGGTAGAACAAGTTCCTGACACGGCTTCGAATTTGCAACTGAAGTCGAGAGAGTGAGCCTATATCCACATTCTCAAAGCCACTACTAGACCTGGCATCAATTGCCAACAATAGGAGGATTAGGGAAAACCCAATCGCCTTCGCTTTACTTTGAGTCCTTTCCTCAACACCAGTCTCTCTTCACTCCTCACTGACGAAGGACCCCAAAAATTTTACCAAATGTAATTTTTTTCTTTTTGTGTGTTAATTGCACTCTATATCCCAACTGTTCTTGATTACTATATATATATGTTATGGTTTCATATACCATATATATATATATATAGAGAGAGAGAGAGAGAGAGAGAAAGAGAAATACTCGCAGCTGTGATGTATATAATAAATAAGAACAGGAGGATAAAAGAGTGTAGTGAACACAAAAAAAGAAAAAATTACAACAAATACAGTTTTCGGAGAGACTTCTCGCCCTACATCAGTGAGGAGTGAAGAGAGACAGGTACTAGGGAAAGACAATTGGGATTTCCCTAATCCTCCTATTGTTCCCAATTGATGACTAGTCCTGTGGCATTGAGAATGTGGATATATCTGAAGCCGTATTGGGAAGTTGTTCAATCTCTTAACTTGGAAAACACTATTAAAACATCAAATGACTCTGAGCATGCCTCGCTATGGGAAGAGGGGAATGTGGTTTAGAACTGGATGCTCTGTGGTTATTAATTCTGAGATATAGGGACGTAGTACATTTTCCTACGTAAAAAGCAGGACAAAAATAGCATTGAAGCAGGTATACACAATTTTTGGACCTTGATAGATCTTATAGGTTAAGTGGGTATTGACAATGTAAAAGTGTTCTCAGTTTTTAAAATTGGGCAGGATAATCATCTGTTTTTGTTGAAAGGCCTAGTACCTTGTTTTGGTAGATTTGTATGTTGAAGATCTGTTAAAAATTTTCTTAAATCGCACATCAATGGGACCAAAGTTAATACTTTGATTTCGCTATAGAAAATCTGCTGATTCTTATGCAAATTATATTATCTTGAAAAATGATTTTTAAGAATAAAAATTCAACTTCCCAAACAAATGAATATTTTTAAGGATGGGTCATAATTTGAGCTGGGTACATGTTTGCCATTTTAACTGACTAGCCCAATTTCCTGTCTCTACTTTCGAAAAAAAATTGCAGAGAATTTACAAGTTAGTAGGTACTCAAAATTATGATTACTTATTGTGATTCAAGCTATTTATTGTAAAGTACGATCACTGAGAATCGATAATATTTTATGGACACATTTGTATCATCCAAGACAAAGAGGTAGACAAGCTTGATAAATTAGCGATTATAGAAGGTATTAGGTTATATAAAGTCTCTAGTTATGATAATAAAATATGTTTAAAAGATGCCTAATTATTTATCCTCTTCCCTTTATAAAATTATTTTAAATGACACAAATTTAGCCATTAAATTTTTGTCATAAATCATTCGACATCTTACCTTGAAGCTTTATCCTTTTGTTCCAGTTCTTCAGCTTTAACAAGACAATAATAGTAACCCTTCTTGTCCAACAGCTCCTCATGCGTTCCCTTCTCCAATACCACTCCATCCTAAAATGCAATGATGAATCTTTAGAGAAATTAGAGCATTTTGGAGAAAATGTCAATGGTAAAGGTTTAAACCACAATATTTTAAGTTTTCTTATATTTTTCAGTATTTGGGTACTCATGGGGAATTGTATCAGAGTTTGTATGAATCCTTTTCTTTCTTTTTTCTTTGATTTTTTTTTTTTTTTTTTTTTTTTTAAGGGCTTGTCGACCTTTTGGTTATTAACGCCATCCTTTCCCTTCTATGGACTTACTCAGTTTTCCTTCATTATTTTTTATATGATTCAATGTTTTGTACATTAAGTCAGTATTTGAGTTTCTATTCAGTGCAATGACTGTAAAAAAAAAAAAAAATTTTAGAAATGTTTCATCTGCTTTGCAATGTGACTTTATAAATTAACTCATCCGATAAAATTACAATGATTTTCTCGGTGGCAGCCACTATTAGAGAATTTAATTTTCAGATTTCCGCTAATATTTAATTTATAATCCTAATTTTGATACCAGGACAAGAAAATGAAAGAAAACCCTGAATAATAGTAGACTTATTACAGCTAATTGTTATTATTAAGTTAATTTGAATGTGTAAAATAATTAAATTTCATTAATTATTTCATTTAATGTAGGTCAGAATGAAAAATATAAATAGTAGTAAATTAAAAAACAAAAGTGGTAATTCAAAGANTATATTTGTGTTGATGTAGATTTTTATTTTCAATGAATCAGCTTTGGTGTTGCAAGGAGTTCACCAGAAAAATAAAGGGAAGAAATAAAGCATAAGTACACAAGGCAAAAGGTATAGCAGACCTGGAAATTTAATAATTCTTTTGAATACATATTTTGCTAATCAGATTATTAAAAATATAGTTTAAAAATGGAATAGGAAAAAGTGGAACTGCTCAAAGAATGGTATATGCTAATATCTGGGAACAAGAAGTTAAAAAAGAATAAGTGAAGTGGCTAGATAATTGCCTAGTCCACCGACTTTGAGTTATAAATAAAATAAACTATATAACTTTTCTAAGTGGAAATGGCTAAATTAATAAACTCGCATTGAAGTTTTGCCGTATTGACATTTAAAAAGGAGGGTTTTCAATAACTCAATATGAGATTCAAGTAATATATTAATTAATAATATATTAGTTCTGTGCCTAACCAATCATAACATGATTCATCTGGATATAAAATGAGTATTTATCATTCTAAACACAATTTAAATATATTCTCTTGGGGGCTTACATGATATTGTACATAAATTATTTTTGCGAAGTTAACTTTTTTTGAAGAATCTCAAAGCAGACAGTTTTATAGGCAGTATTATAATATACTTAAAAGAGCCATTTTAGGACATCTTTGGTATGCCCTAAGGGTTTTCTACCGTATTGTTTAAATTCAAGAATTATAAATATATATTTAATCTTAGTGAAAATAAGAATTAAAAAAACTACCATTCCAAATTTAATTTAATTTCCATTGGTTTGTGAAATCTTGGACTCTTAAATTTAATTTCACTACAAATAATTGACCGAACAGATTTTAACTGACTACAATATTTAAAAAAAAGTAATGCTGCCCCCATTAACAGACAATTATAATTATGATAAATGACATACAACCCCATAAATATATTTCAGAAGCCTCCAGGCACAGGGAGATGTGGTTAAGAGAATGCTTGTTAGAGAATTTGATGCTTTGAAAGTTATTTAATAGTAATCTTTTAATAATAAAAGGTCCTAGAATTTTATGGAATTTGCATCCTTTTTCACTTCCCTCTATCTCAGTTACCCTTATTTGATTAATATATGCATTTGATATGACCTTATGTATATAAATTATAAATATTAATTGCAATATTTATAATATTATTTTATTTGGTTGTGGTATTTTTTCCCACGTAAATTTTAAACAATTAATGAGAGAATAGTTAATGACGAGAGTCGACAAATAGCTTGACAATGTCAGCTCCTTCGAGTACAAGACGAAGTTCTTTCCTTTCTCGTAGGTTAGGCTCTCGCTAGTGTAGAGGGAATTGAATGAGAAAACTAGCGCGTCCTGGTAGCATAACTGGCAAATGCACCGGCCCGGATAGCAGGAGATCCAGGTTCGATTCCTGGCTGGGACAGATAGATTTTTTATTCTATTTCCTCTCATTTATTGTTTATAATATTATATTTGATTTGTATTAATTACACTGGTATGTAGTAATTATAATACTTTATTAAGGCTGATTAAAGAACTTTAGCATGAGGAACAAGTTAGTAAGGGTTGCTGTACCTTCAGGGCGTAGATAACATTGGCCTTCCTGACAGTAGACATGCGATGGGCAATGATGACAGTGGTGCGACCCGCCATGGCGCTCTCGAGTGCAGCCTGTACAGCACCCTCGCAACTCCTGTCCAGAGCAGACGTCGCCTCGTCCAAGAGCAGCAGTTTCGGTTGACGGACCAGGGCGCGCGCTATCGCGATCCTCTGCTTCTGCCCTCCAGACAGCTTCACTCCTCTTTCGCCCACCACTGACCCGTAGCCCTGCACGACGAGCGTGAAGGAATATTACTCGAGACAGTTGTTTAGGGGAAAGTTTGGATCTTGCTTGAAGTTAGGTCGCAGTGATTTGCAATAACATTGAGCTTTTTTCAATAGTTACGATCTCCCCAGGCTACTTGTAGGTAATAGTACGAGCCTCCGCCCTATGGAGATAGCAACTATTGAAAAGAGCTCCTGAGGATGACTCATTAAGAAAATTTTTGAGCAAGAAATATAGATTTTATAGGGAAGACAAGTATTTTTATTTATTTATTATTCATGCCGCTGATCGTTAGACCTGCTTTGAAATTATCAGATATTATTTTATTCAAAGTTTAAAATTCTTAATATTTCAGAATAAAATAGAACTTACTGATGGTAATCTTTTGATGAATTGGTGGGCACGAGCAAGCCTCGCTGCTTCCTCTATCTCTTCTCTGGTGGCCCCCGGGCGACCGAACCTGATGTTCTCTTCGATTGTGCCGTCAAAGAGGACTGGCTCCTGCATCACCACACCGATTTGACTCCTCAACCAGTCAACATTCAGTTGCCGCACGTCCAGACCGTCAACCTTCAACTAACCGATAAACGGTGATATTAATCAGTCCGTTTTGAAGCTTGACCGAAGCTTAGTTAGCAAATTTACTTTCAGAGGGGTGAAAACTTATTGAAAAAAAAAATTACTTATTTTACTCGCTTTTTAAATATATGATGGAAATAGATGTCCATTAAGATCCCAAATTAGACTTTAATGACATCTAGAGTGAGTAGGAATCATTGATGAATGATATTGGAGATTTAAAAAAAAAAAAAAAAACGCTGCATACGTGATATACTTTTTACCAGTATCTGTGTCGTTAAGGGACTTTCCATTTTGGAGGGGGAATCACAATCGCCGGGAAAACATTTAAGACAGCGTATTTTATTATTTTTATTATCTTATCTAAGTTCTGATTTAACTCAATGAGATATCTCAGTTATAAGAACCCAATGATACGATTCTCAGGCTCCAGTCCCTGGTAAGGAATGACTGACTGTCTCGAAGGACATTTAACTTATCGGTCCTAACTATGTCGTTAATTCTCAATAATGACAGCTATTCCGACAGTAATACACCCAATGTTTACGATTTCGCTTAATGATGAATTAACTTATTTTTATTTTATTTTTTTTTTCATTTTAAAGCCACATGTCAAATTTCATTTAGAAAAACAATTAATAGAAGCTCCTAGGCAGTAAAATTTAAATTTACAGTACTCGTAAACCCAATTTTTTGTGTATATCTAGTATTCCGAAAACTATTTTTTGTACTCATAAAAAAAATGTCTAAAGTTTTTTTCATGGATCCAATAGGATAGCTTGAACTTCATACGGGAAATCAGTTATTTTATATTAATAATCTCGTCCCCTATATTAACTGGAGGTCCAGCAATAGAACTTATATGTAATTTTCGAATATATTAACTTATAATAAATTTTCTAATGCTAATATAAACAATAATTATACTTACTCATTGTACATTCATTTACCTGACCGGAAGTGGTGTCGTACAGTCGTGTCACGAGGCCTACCACTGTGCTCTTTCCCGCCCCGCTGGTGCCAACTACTCCAGTAACCTCACCAGGCCTCACCTCCATGTTCAATCCTCTGAGCACCTAGAGTTCACATTAAGCACACCTCAAAATGTTATTATTATATTGTAAATATTGAAATTAAGAAGCTTCTAATGGAAATAATTACCAATATTTCATGAAGAAGTTTTTAAATATTTACGTATACCTTACTTCAAAGGGAAAAGCTCTATCAGATTGGGATGCCATATGGAAATCAGAACCTGGCAATAATAAACTCCGCACAATTAAGGACAACACGAAGAAGTGGCCTACTTCTAATCGAGAGATAAGGCGGGGAGAGGTGGTGCTAACCAGAATGAGAATAGGGCATACCAATCTTATGCACGTCCACCTTATAACTAAGGAGTTACCACCGTGTTGCACAATCTGCGACACGCCGCTCAGCGTCAAGCACATCATAGAGGACTGCCCAGCCCACCAAATACAGTTCCTGGCTCACAATCTTCCAAGGCAGCTACACTCAGCTCTAGGGGATAATAAGGACAATACTGAAAAAAATATCCGTATCCTAAAAGAGTCAGGCCTTTACAAAAAAAAGAAACAGATAATATATATGTGTATGAGTGTTTTTAACTGTTTATTTATTTACTGAATGTGTTAAAGAGATAGATATATATTTATTTATTTAAAAAAAAACAAAAAAACAAAAAAAAACTACGCTCAATAACACTGTGATAACAAAAACTGTTCATCTAGTCAAGAAAAATTGTTGTTTTCGTTCATTCTCTCTATTTTGTGATTGTCACTTATACTTTTTTGTTGATGTTCCATTTCTAGCTTATAAGTCTTAAACAACGACTAGCGAATGTAAAGAGTGGATAATTGAAACAATGTTCCAAACTCTCAACAGTCAGGGCGCAATGACCAAGCTGTTGACCGCCCAATATCTTACTTCAAAATGGGATTATATTAATTTTTCTCATTTCTATCAATTAAATTTTAAATATTGGACCATGAACTTTGTTCTCTGTTCAATTTTCTGACCTTAATATAGAATCATCTTATTCTGCTTTTCTCATTAGTTATTTATTCGTAAATTACAGCGCCAAAATTAATGGCAAAAACATTTCATAAACTAATTATTTACACTTATATCTTCTCGAAAATCTAGAAAGGGAAATTTTCTTTCTAGATTTATGTTTTTCCATTAAGAAAAAACAGTTTTTCAATACTGACAGAAACCTCACTTCGAGAATTCAAAAATAGGTTTTAAGAGAGCATAGATTTATGTGATCTACCTAAAGGACTAAGTGAATATTTTTTCAGGAAAATTATTGAAAATAAATAGTCTTTTAAATAAATGCTTAATTTATCTTTCATTACACTTACACTATAAGTTTCTAAATCAACTATTAAAGCCAGTCAATATCTCGTTTCTCAACATACAATAGACATTCCTAAATTTAAAGGGAAATTTCCGTTCCCAGATTTTTATAAAATTTCATAACTTCAAAATTTTTTTCTTCCTTAATTCTCTGTCTGTCAATGTTAAGAGAGAATCCCTTAATCCTCCAATCTTCTGTCTCTCAGCATCAAAAATTTGATGAAGTTAAGAAGAAAAAAAAATTGCTGGACCATAAATAGTTGGCTAGGAATTTTGAATCTTCCTTCATTTGAAACCATGAATGATTTCTTCTCAAGTCATTTCCTTACCAGTTAATTCTATATTTATAGGCTCTCAATCAATGTATAAAACTTTTTACAAGTCTATAGATGTTTATCTGTTGTTTTTTTTCAAAACTTTTAAACAATTTTAATCGTTCTTTGTTTGTGACAGACCTGCGTCTGATCGTCAACTCTGAATCTACTCCAGACCTGATGATTCAGGACCTTTTAGAATTTCAAAATGAAGCAGGATGAACATCTGATTGAGCTTCTGATACCAGTAATAATAAACCATTACCAAACCAAGCCTCGTCACCATTGCTAATTACTAACGAAGTTTAATTAGAGTACAATATATTATTTTTTTTTTCGTAGGTCATCTAATGCGAAGTAACAATTTATTTGGTCTTCTCAACTGAATCGCTTCAGTTAACATACACTAGTAAATCAGAGTGTAGAAAACACTTTATATCATATTTTACTGCATTTTTATTCGGCTCTAATATCAAATCTTTAACCAGTACCTCTTCTTTTGTATCTACTAATGATAATGTCTATTCTCTACTTTCACTACCGGCTGTTCCAGTTGTCCGTGGTCCATCTTATAATTTACACAAGTTTTGAGGCTGTCAACTTTTCTGTCCAGGTTGCAAACATTATCTGTCCCTATAATTATGTTTTTGTTTGTATGGTGCTTGATGTTACTTCCCACATTTCTTTTTAATGGGGGCGATGTGCTCAAGTTCTTCGAGAATCCAGTGTTAGAACTTCAGCCTTTATTTCTGGTGTGAAACAACATGCAATAACCCTACTATGGTCGGGAAAAAGGTAGACAAACTTCCCCAGATATCAAGATAGAATCTCATGTGATATTTCTCTTAAAATATTAGCGTGTTCCGATTAGAAAATGCAAACTGTTATCGTACGTAATACTTAAGTGATAAATAATGAAATTTGAGAAATTAATTATAGAAGAGATTATTCTGTTCCAACCAAAAGTGCAAAGTAATTTGTTTTTGAAAAACGTGCTTTTTTTAAAGAAATTAAATAAATAAATCATTATCGATGTAAAAACGTACAGTAGATCCCCATCCGTTTTCAAGCTTGCTAAAATATTTCTGTAGCAACACCTGAATCACCCACTAAATCGGTACACCCCATCATCTCACTAACTTCTTCAAGACATAAATTCTCTCCTTTCCTATATGCTTCTTGCGTAAAACTCTTATTTTCCTCGACCTCTTTTCGGATATAGCTAAGCCCTTCAATTAAACTCGAAGTCAAGTACTGTGATGTCTCGAAAAAGAGGCTATTTGACAGCTTCTGCTTGCATCTGTTCTAATGAAGAACTTTTTTCGTGAGATTCTCCCTGACTAGAATCATACCAAACAAAACTACTGCCATTCCAAGATTAAATTACTTCTAACTCACTTGCTAGTAAATTAGTAAAATTATTTCCTCTAATTATAGAGAGTTATAAGAATCTCATAACTAATTCGAATGACTTTTTTTTTCATTGTTAATTTTCATTCCTATTATTCTACTACCAATAAAGCTTATATAATTAATAAACATTAGATAATCCGAAGAAGTATGAAGATTAATACAACGTAAGAACTAGTTCAGTCACCGAAAATTCAACTATTCCTACATACGGCCCGCGTTAATGGCCTTGATTTAATGTTTTACTCTATTTATTTACACCAATATAATAATAAGCGAGTATTCCACGCTATGCTAGGATTAATTTATCTTTAATAGAACTGTTATTTATTTTGTTTTTCGGTGTTCTCTTATTTTTACCTTCCCCTTAAAACCTTTAAATATGTGACCCAAACCTCTTTATAAAACTGTTCTTCTTAATTTAAAGGAAACATTTTCAAAAAGAATATTTTGTTTTTTGATTCTGCTGGCTATCTCAAGCATTACCATAAGACAGTTTACCTTGACATGAGGGCTAGAGGGGTAGGAGAAGGTTACATTCTTGAAGACGATTCCCCCTTGGAAGTTAGCAGGTACTGCACCCCCCGTCAGAGAGGTCTTGAAGTAACTCTCCTCCCCAATGACGGCCATCACTCTGTGGGCGGAGTCCATCGCCACGAAGAGGTCGGAAATCGTGCTGAGCAGCGCTGTCGAGTGGTAGATCACATTCAATTGAGCTATCAGAACCTGTGGTTAAATGAAATAGAAAAAAACATTTTAATTAATCAATTAATGAGAAGGAATAGAATAAAAAGTCAATCTGTCCCAGCCAGGAATCGGACCTGGATCTCCTGCTATCCGGGCCGGTGCATTTACCAATTATGCTACCAGGACGCGCTAGATGTCTCATTCAATTCCCTCTACACTTGCGAGAGTCTAAACCACGAGAGAGGCGAGAACTTCGTCTTGTACTCGAAGGAGCTGAAAACCTCAGGAATCAAACCTGGTTCTCCTGCTATCCGGGCCGGTGCATTTACCAGTTATGCTACCAGGACATTTTAATTAATGTTTTTCAGAACAAAAAAAAAAAAAATTAATAGTATGAATAATAGCCCATAACTTTCAAAGCTACTAATTGATTCCATAGTGGAGTGTTCATTACCTATATAAGTCATTTCATTTTTAGATTTAGGGATTATTCCTACTTGCCAGAAGCATACAACGATAGGACATAACTATATATATCTTTCTAAGATGATTTTAGTTGGGGTTCGGTCAAGGTAGATCCAAAAAACACATATTTAAAAAAAAAAATATATTTTTAAATAAGGATTATATGCCAACGTTTCGGCTTACATTGTAAGCCATCTTCAGGGCTGTGGAAATACAATGTCATGAGAATACAATAATAATCGAAATTAGTATAATAGAGAATTGCAATAATATAATGTAATGCAATAATATTATTATTGTATTCTCATAACATTGTATTTCTACAGCCCTGAAGATGGCTTACAATGTAAGCCGAAACGTTGGCAGATAATCCTTTATTAAAAAATACATTTTTTTAAAATTTGTGTTTTTTGGATTTACCTTGACCGAACCCCAACTAAAATCATCTTAGAATAATATCTACGGTCAACAAACTCTCCTTTTGAATATATATATCTTTATTTTTATCTTTATATCTGTAAGAAATTGCACTATAACCACCGAATACCAGGGCGCACTACCGTACTGATCATGCTGGCGGACGAGCTCACGGTGGAAATGTGCTTCCCATTGGCACTTCTCTTACTCATTATTTAATACCTACCACTAATGCCTGGATTATCTCCAATCTACTTCAGTGTCCGTCCATACTTCCACTCCTTCAATTGTCCTTTCTGCAGTGCGCTGCCCTCCCAACAAATCTGTTACCTCAAACCCATTTATGTCACTTTAAATCCTTAGAAATATTTATTTGGTTGTGGTTTATTATCCCACGTATATTTTAAACAATTAATGAGAGGGAATAGAATAAAAAAATCTATCTGTCCCAGCTAGGACTAGAACCTGGATCTTCTGCTTGCCGGGCCGGTATGCTATCCATTGCACCACCGGGACAAAAAAAGCACGTCGGCCCGGACAGCAGGAGATCCAGGTTCGATTCCTGGCTGGGACAGATAGATTTTTTTATTCTATTCCCTCTCACTAATTGTTTTAAATCCTCAGGTCCCCGTCTCCTAAAACGAAATCTAATCTTCCATATAAAAGGGTAAAGTGAACTCACATAAACGAGTCCCGCCGGTGTGAAGTCCCCGTTGACGTAGAGCCAGGCAGAGAAGTAGAATGCCAGCGCGTAGCAGATGCAGTAGATGAAGTAGTTGAAGCCTCTGGCCATAGAGAGGACCCCTGCCTGCCTCAGCCCGTACTTCTCAGCCCTCTTGAACGCCAGCTCAAACCTAAAGCAATCACAGGACCACTAGAAGACCGGTGCGTCACGCAGGGGCTGCGTAAACTAAACATATTTCCCATGTTACTCTAAAGATGGATGTAAATGAGAGGATGGGGCGAGTTTGATCTATGATATTCGATAAAATAAAATTTTAGCATGTTACATAGACTCTATGCTCATAAAGAAGAAATAATGAGGTTCTTCAAAATATAATATTATAGTTTATGAAGAAAGTCCGCAAAACTCTTTATTTAGGAATAATAAGCAGTGATGTTTTCAGTATTTCTTCTTTTATATATTTCTCTTCTTTTTTTGCCTTTTTTATTTCACATTCATTTTTTACAATGCTTCAGGCTTTTTACTCCTTATCAAGTCTAAAACCAAGAAAATGTTTGGCATTATATACTCTTCTTATACATATGTACATTTTCCAATTTCAATAAATACATAACATTCCTTTAAAAAATTCTAAATTATAAGTTGCTTTATTATATCCGCACAATGCATACATTTTTTTTAATATAAGTCTTAAATTTTACTATTTTTTCTATACTTTGGATATTACATAAATATTCATTCTAGAGTATATCTTAAGGCAATTCTACCTTCTGATACTAAGATTTTGGGGTTTCAAAATTAAATTGTGTTGATATTTTAAACAGTAGCAACCACTTATTTAAAATTTTCCTCGTTGTACCTATGTGTTTCTAGTCACAATCTTTACAATTTTCACTTTATATATTTATATTTTTTCACTTTAACATCTTTTCATTCCAGTAAGGGTATTTTGACTTTCATATGGATTCTAATTTTATTATTATTATATTTATAATTAAAGATTAACACAATTCTAAATGTAACTTATTATAGGATATGTTTTATGTTAGATATGTTGGTGAACACGTACCCATCAATTAGTGGAACTTCTTGCAGTATCCGGTTGGCAATCTCTAGCCGCTCCTCGAAAGATGCTCCCGCTTGTATCTTGAGTGCGATGGGCAGTCCTACTCCTGCAGTGATGGCCAATCCAAGAGCCAGGAAGACCAGGAGTCTTTGTCTCGGACCCAGCCTGAATCCTGCCATGCAGCTCCCTGTGGAGTACAAGAAAAGAGGATTCATTGAAGGATAACATTGTAACTGATAAGGAGGTTATCAGGTCTCATGCTTCTAATTAAAGAAAAACGGCTAAAAATCAGCTATTGGCTGATTTCCAAAAGGAAATCAAGGTATTCACACAAGTCCCATGACGTGGCTTTTGAAAAAATGGTATAGTACATTACTGAATGATCTATATTATTCAGTTCAAAATTTTATGTATGTATGTAATCATGTATGTAAGTGAGTATGAAACCGAAAATAAAAATCCATCGCGCAGGAAGGGCGTAAAATAAGCGAATTTCTCAGCATTAGAGTAAAATAATAGGGGGAATGGGATGGATGGGGTTAAACGTTTTGTTGTCTCACTCCTACCGGTTCTATGAGCTAAAATGTCCGGATTTTATTGGGAAATAAAATATTTCCATTGGAGCAATGGATGTTTGGAATAGGGTGGTTTTTCTTCAAGGAAAATTAGTTAAAATTAATCGTTTTTCTTAATTTTAATTTAGAATGAAAAGATAATTTTATTATAATGTGAAATTGGATGAATAGGAGTAGAGGGTTAGCAGGAAACCAAGTACGAATATTAACAATTTATTTTCAAATTGATTTTTATGTATCATAATAATACATAGTTATTCTTAATGAAATTCAGTAACTAGGTGTGTGAGCCAAATTGAACCAATTGGATTTGGGAATTAACTTGAAATGTCAAGTGCGAGAATAAAGCTAAATAAAAAATTATTTTTAAACTGATTATTATGTTTAGAGTAATGGTATAAAAACTTTTTGTTTATTGATGTAAGATATATTTTAGGATTTAAATGAAATTTAAATACTGAATTTGGTTTCATTAATATTTAAAGTAGTGGACAATAAAGCGTTTACATCTATAGACACACACAAACACATAAATTAATATTAATTTGGTTGTGTTGTATTATCCCATGTATATTTTAAACAATTAATGCGAGGGAATAGAATAAAAAATCTATTTGTCCCAGCCAGAACTCGAACCTCGATCTCCTGCTTTTCGGGCCGGTATGCTTCCATTACACCACCGGGATGAGCTAGATAACTTATTAAATTCCCACCACACTAACGAGAGCTTAACCCACAAGAAAGACGAATACATCGTCTTATGCTCGTAGAAGCTGACATTGTCTAGCTATTTATCGACTCTCGTTATTTACTTTTTATTTTCATTTATAAATATTAATTTATTTGTAGTCTATTATTCCACGTAAATTTTAAACAATTAATTCAAGGGAATAGAATAAAAATCTATCTTTCCCAGCCAAGACTCGACCCTAAGGGTGCAATGGAAGCATACCGGCCCGGAAAGCAGGATATCCAGGTTCGAGTCCTGGCTGGGACAGAAAGATTTTTTATTCTATTCCCTCGCATTAATTGTTTACAAACACATAATGTTCACAATTTACAAACTTAATTCTAGAAGTTCCTGTTTTATTTATTTATTTATTTTTTTTTTAAATATTTCCAACTTATAATTCGGAGTCAGATATACTAAGTACGATTATTTAATAGTTAAAATAAAAATAGAAAAACATTATTATTTATTTTTAAGCTCGTCTTTCTTGTACCCTTCTTCTACTGAATTTCCTCCTTCTGTCAGATTTACTTCAATCTTAATGTAACATGGAATAAATTACGAAGCTCCTTTAACTTTAAGACTTCAAGTTTATATTTAATATTGTTATAGTTAATTTGCAATAGTACAATTAATTTACGGTAAGAATATGTGAATTAAAATAGAGTTAAGGCAAGAAAAATGGTAGTTTTGATGGCGTTATAATCCTTTTTTTTCTCTCTCTGGAAAGAAATGTAACCCAAATCTGCGCCGAAAATATTATACCAGCAGAAAATGTATTTTATTAATCATAATTATATTATTNTGTAATAAAATCAAACTCTTTAAATATAAATTTAAATTATACTATTTTTTAAAGAGTGAGCATTGACTGCTGATGGTCATAGCGCATAAATTATATTGGTTGTATTATTTGCCTAGCAAAGAGAGATTCTATCGGCTGGGGTTTGGGACGTCTACTAGGCACTAATAATGTCGTTTGACCTCCAACCCCACTGAATTCGGTTTGTGGAAGTACTGAATTCTCATGTTTTATATTCAGAATTCTCTAAGCTAGAATATCTACCGTCAAATAACATTTAGCAGCATAAATAAAAGTTTACAAACAGACTACATGTTTACTTTCCTGTGTTTTGCTTATAGAAAATCTTCTAAAATCCTTATTAACTCAAATCCTCCGCAATTAAGCCTGATATAGATATCCAGTCCGAGATCTTGATTTTTTTTTTTTTTTTTGTTAAGTGTTAGCCTCCCATTCAACCACATAGGGTCATGGAGAGAGGGGCTATCTACAGGTTGCCATCCCGTTCTAAACATCCATGGCTCAGGACAAGCCCTTACCAATAAATAAAAGATTGTCTTGGGCGGGATTTGAACCCGCAGCGCCAGGGTTGCGAGACCTGTACGGATCCCATGAGCTACCCTGGCGCCCCTAAAGAGATCTTGATTTGCAACTAGTAAACATTTCATGACACACTGAAGTCTAGTAAATGAAGATTTAGGCTACACTTTGTCTTTACGAATACCTGCTGAGTTCGTTAGCTTCTCCCCCGCAGGCAGCCAGCGTCCGGACGTTCCCCAGTATCTCCCCTGTCAGCTTGTTCACCGCACTGTTGCACTCTCTGTACTCCTTGCTCTCCCGCTTCCACAGCTGTTTACATAAACAGAGGAGAGATTAGAGTACTTATGGCTACTGGTTGTACTATGGGGTCCCAGTGCCCATTTTGAGATGAAATTTACGATGGGACTTGCTGGAAAAGCATTCGGTTAAAAGTTCGAGTATGTTATGGAATATGGAGTATGGGATTTGAAGGATAGAGCATGAATGAGACCTTTGGCTAAATGGTTGTATAGTGAATGTTGAGTGTGTGATTCAAAACATGCTATGATATAAAAATATTCGTTTATGGTAGTTTGTTTGAAAATTAAGTTCTTGTATTATACTTTAAACTACAAAACAAAAGTTCCTGGATAAGTTAGAATATCACCAGTAAATAGGAAGTAGGGAATTGGGCCAAATTTACAGCGAAATACCCACCTCTATGTCATCTAATTCTTGCTGAACTTGGAAAAAACCATAATTTAGGATAAAGTATTTGTTACTGAAAAGATAGGCATGAACTAAAATCTACAGTACTTCACCATGACACACTCCTCGTTCTAGGGGAAAATGAGATATGCGGTTAACATTTGCTGGGCTGACAGGTATTTGCTCAGAAATATTTAGAAGATTTTTTAGTGGTGGCGAGAGGAATATTTCCTAAGAAAAGGACTTTTACAAATGAATCTGATAGAATGGGAAGAAGGAATTATCTGTTACAAATATTTTGTTTGTAAAGAGTGACTTCTCAAATGTTTACAAAAATACAATCTTACCAATATGTCTGAAATTAGTTTTCAATAATTATTGGTAGTAAAATTATTTAAAGTGTTTTTAATCATTATAATTGTCAATGATTATATTCTATAGTCTTTATGGTTAAAACGATAATAAAACACCCCTAATCACAGCATTGTAAATTACAAAAATGAAGAGGGAAAAATTGGTAAAAATAAAGCGCAATTTGAAAATAATATCATCAGGTTAATTTTAATTGTAATTCAACTTGAGGATATTAATGAAAAGAAACAAAGGATTCACCCATTCATCTGGTTGGTCTCTTTTAGTTGAGAAATATGATAAATGAGGGAAATCAATTATATTAATAAATCGCTTAACTCAAGTATTGATTANATAAAATTCAGTTATTAATTTTTATAAAATCTAGAAAGGATCTAATTATCTTCAGATATTAAATCGAGACTTGTAATTTATACTATTAACCTTATAAGGTAGTATATGATTTTAAAATTTCTCAATATTCATGGGTATGTTTTTTTTAAAAGTTATAACAATGAAACAGTATGAAATTATTATTTAAAATTTCATTGTAATTTTTAGAAATATTTTAATGTAAAAGTGGGCCTCAGGAAAACATCAATAAAGAAGACTTTTTTTTTCTTCTCCATATTGTAAAAGCTGGCTTCAAACTTAACATTTTTTTTTTCTTTACAATCTATATAAATATATTTTCAAGTTTGAATTTCACCATTCGTAAAACCTCAAAGTTATGAAGTTTTAGGATTAATAACAACTGCTTAATGTAAGAATAAATAGGATCTGAATGGGATCTGGTGAAGCATTGGAAAAAAAAAATTAAGAAAAAGGTTTTTGTTCTCCAAAGATATTTAAAAATTTGCTGCCTGTATAGATTTGTTCCGAATTCATTTATGTGCTTAATTTCGACTGAACATATAGGAAAACTGTAAACTTAGAATTTAAATTTCGTGTCTAAAATAGAAACAAGTAATTGTGTAATTAATACTTGCCTGATATCTTAAAACAGCAGTTATATAAAAAATATTTTTTACGGAAAATATTTGTTGACGATATCTTCTGCACTTTTTGAAGTGATTAAAATAATTTGTATTTATTACTTAATTATCCAAATTTATGGAGAAAGAAATCGAAGAGATCATTAACTACTTAGATTTGATAATCGTAAATACTGAATTCCACTATTAAATTTACCGAAAAAGTGTAACTATATACACAACTAAAGATTTTGGTTACTTCGCTTCAAGATCTTATTATTTTTACCTGTCAGTCTTTTTCTCCCACATTGATATTGGGAATGATATTTTTGATGTAATGTGCAGACAAGATAAGGTGTATTGTGATGAAAAATTGACTGATATATACAATAAATCCAAGAAAATAAAATAAAAAAATCGTACTACCTCAGCCTTGGCTTGAACCCGGATCTGCTGCTTACCGGGCTGGCATGCTACCCATTACACCACCGAGGCTAGCCAGATATTCCCCGCACTCTACTTTTTTTATTATTATTCTATTCCCTTGCATTTATTGTATAAAATTCAAGACGAGAGGGGACGTCGTGTCCCTAAGATCACATTTTCATGATAGTTATAACTGTTTAAGAATATCGAAGATATATAGAGTGTATTGAGTATGACAAATTGGAAATGTACCTGAATAAGAAGGTAGACGGTGGCAAGTGAAGCCATGAGAATGAGGAATGTCACTGAAGCTACCGTGGGGGAACCGTAGAACCCAGCTATGTTACCGCAAATGAAAAATGAAATGATTTCTATAGCTGAAGTCATTTGGCTGTCAAAAACTCCCTTCATCTTCTGCAAGTCACTGAAAATATAAACTTTTAAATGTTTTTTAAGGCATCTAAATGATTTTAAATGACAAAGTATCCCTTATAGTGAAATCAGTTGTCAATAATTTGTAATTTTTACTAAAGCACTAATAATGACATTTGTGTGGGTCAGAGTCAAAGAATGAATCCCATGAGTGACAATAATTACTAATTATTCCTTAAAGTTAGGTGAAATAATTGAGAAGTGGTCAGTAACCTCCACAGTTTATACATGACGCAGATATATGTATAAATATTAACATAAATAAATGTAATTTTTATAACATTCAAGGCTAATGCCTCATACTCAGTGCTCCGAACTGGTCGAGGTGAACTCTCTAGAGCTTGGAGCGCTGAGGATGAGACTTTAGTCTCGAAAGCGCTCTGCGTTATAAAAATATATGCATAAACTGTGGAGGTTACTGAACACTTCTGAATTATTTATCTACCTTTGATTGAGAACCTCCACCAGGCAGCTATTATATAGAAAGAAAAATTATTCATTACTTTGAGCTTAATTTTAAGTTTTCTGCTTATTTTCGATTTTAGTCTTGAGTATTTTGCTTACTTCTTAAGACATATTCTTGATTTTAAGTAGACATTATTTCAATAAAGAAGACATTTTAGCTTAAATTTAGTAAAAATAATACTTAATAAATACAAATGTTATTGATATTATTTGTAAAAACTTACTGTGACACAGTGTTCACAAACTGCTCCTCAGATTTGTCGTACCAGGCAATATTGACGGACAATAGTTTTTCCAAATAGTCAGCTTTTATTTTTGTAATTATGTTCTGTGAGGCAACTTCTGCCAAAGAAATCTGTCGAATTTAAAGTCTCAGTTTAGTTTATTAAAAAAGCCAATAAAAAAATAAAAAGCCATTTAGTGTCTCCTAAAATGATGTATTCGGTTCCCTCGGCCCGTAGAAACAGAATAAGTTGTCTATATTTATAGAGCCGAATAACAGGGGCCACCTGTGGTTCGGCTCGATAAATATAGACAATTTTGTTTATTAGTGGACATGGTTAGAATACCAGTGACTAAATGTTTACTATTACTTGTCTACTAATAATAAGGAAAGTAATGATTATGTTATATTATATAATACTCAATTCGTTATGATTTATATTGTAAAAATGGTTTGGCAAGTGGAACTTTCTTACATAACAATATATTGCAATTGTCTTAGGGATAAAAATATTAACTATAATTCGATTTAAAATTCAATTGGAGTTCGGTCCAAAAGTCAATAGAAAAACCACAATTGTCTTTCAAGATGTAAATTTTAAAATATTCACCGACGTCCCGGCTTTCTGCGTAAGAGATCTTCAGGGGTATTATGAGGAGGAGAAGGATCTTGAAATTAACTCGTAAATAGTGTACCTAATGTTCAACAAATTCTCCGCCAGTAAATATTTTTAGTAAGGAAGAGCAGAAATAAATTGTAGGGGGTAGCAACCCTCCCTCTAGCACCTTCAGCTCACGGAGCTATATGTACTGTCTGAGGGCTGTCTATTGCCTACCGGGAGTCTAAGCACTTTTAGAGGCTCCTCTTCTCAACTGACTGAGTGGTTTTACAGGGCAGTAGCAAAAGAGAGGACAACGTCACCCCCTAACAGTAGTGGCTCGTATCTTACATACTAAGACTATGTACAACTAATATCTAAGTGAGTGGAGCTAGACGAGGCACATGGATCTTTACTGTATGGGATAGCGGCCCTCTCTCAAGTAACTCCAGGTCACGGCTATATGTACTGTCTGAGGGCTGTCTATTGCCTACCGGGAGTCTAAGCACTTCTAGAGGGCTCCTCTTCTCAGCTGACTGAGCAGTACTACAGAAAAGTAGCAAAAGAGAGGACAACGTCACCCCCCTAACAGTAGTGGCTCGTATCTTACATACTAAGACTATGTACATCTTATTACTATGGGAGAGGGGCTAGACGAGGCACATAAGTGTCGACTGTAGGGGGTAGCAGCCCTCCCTCTCGCAACTCCAACTCACAGCTATATGTACTGTCTGAGGGCTGTCTATTGCCTACCGGGAGTCTAAGCACTTCTAGAGGCTCCTCTAACTCAATTGACTGAGCAGTATTACAGGAGAGTAGCAAAAGAGAGGACAACTTCACCGCCTAACAGTAGTGGCTCGTATCTTACATACTAAGGCTATGTACAACTTAAGACTATTACTTTCCCTCAGACAAGGCACATAAGTATATACTGTAGGGGGTAGCAGCCCTCCTTCTAGCACCCCTAACTCACAGCTATATGTACTGTCTGAGGGGTGTCTACTACCTACCGGGAGTCTAAGCACTTCTAGAGGCTCCTCTTCTCTGCTGACTGAGCAGTATTGCAGGAAAGTAGCAAAAGAGAGGTCAACGTCACCGCCTAACAGTAGTGGCTCGTATCTTACATACTATGACTATGTACAGCTTACAACTATTTCATTCTCTTAGACGAGGCACGTGAATGTAAACTGTAGGGGGTAGCAGCCCTCCCTCTCGCACCCCCAACTCACAGCTATATGTACTGTCTGAGGGCTGTCTATTGCCTACCGGGAGTCTAAGCACTTCTAGAGGCTTTTCTAACTCAACTGACTGAGTAGTATCACAGGAAAGTAGCAAAAGAGAGGACGTCACCCTCTAACAGTTGTGGCTCGTATCTTACATACTAAGACTATGTACAACTAATTGCTATGAGAGAGGAGTTAGACGAGTCACTTGAATATTAACTGTAGGGGGTAACTGCCCTCTCTCTCGCTACCCCAACTCACAGCTATATGTACTGTCTGAGGGCTGTCTATTGCCTACCGGGAGTCTAAGCACTTCTAGAGGCTAAAGTTCTCAATTAACTTACTTAATCCAGAATAATGGAATTCTTTCCAGATATATTGATTAAAATAATAAAAATTTGAGGAGTTACACATAGAATTGGGCTTCCTAGTGCTGTAAATTTTAAAGGTCTAGAAATTTCAATTATTTGTTTCTCTTAATAAATTTTTGTATAAGGTATTTATTGTAAAATGATAGGACTATTTTGTTTTAACCATCAAACATGATTTTTTCACACTAAATCGTGCGTTAATGGAGTAGGGGATTACGTGTAACGACAAGTAAATGTAAAATGTTTTTTCGCTGCAGTGGGCGTAATATTTACTTCAGAGCAACAAAAGTTGTTTACAATTAAATTTTTTTCAATTTTTTATGTCGAATATAACCTTTCTAGATCATTCTCTCAACTTCTTTTATTATTTTTTCATTTGATATCAATTTTTCCTTTGACTTTAGTTATTAATTTCTTTCGATTGTGAACAGCTGGCAGGTAGCAATCAGGTTTGTGATGAACGTAGGCAAGCCCGCACACATATCTCTTCCTCGATCGGCACATGACATTTAGCTCATGAAATACTGTAAGGCGCTGCGATTTGATGATAGCACGCTGACAACAGAAACGTCGTAATTCACGTACTCCATAATTATAAAGCCCCTTTTGTCATGGCTTTATCTTAATCCGTACCTTCTTTCCACCCTAGTAGAGTATCAATATGCCTTAAGTATTATATCTCAAGAAAATGATGTACTGAATTGATTTAAAGCGGTTTTAAAATGATACAGGGGAAAATAAAGAAAAAATAATGATATACTACTGTTTAGAAAGTACTTTAAGACTTCAAGATCAGAAAAAACGTAAAAATATTTATTTGCAAACTCCGCTCTGAGTTTTATATTAAAAGTTTATTTTATTACAAAAATACACATTTCATTAGACCTATTAACTTTTATTTTTTGTTTTTAAGGTATGGTACGGAAAATAGAATACACAATGAATAATAAATTCATAATTTTATATTTTTTCCAACTGAAGTCACAAAATTAAGCCTAAATTACGCATTCGCAATATTTTAATACTCAGATATATTCTAACTTAAAATTTTTTAATCTCAAAACTTTTGTAACTTTTTTTTTTTTTTTTTTACAAACTGCATTATTTTTTATTAAAAGATTTTTTTTGTTTTAAAACTCTTCTTACCTTTAAAATAATTAAATTATTTCTTTTACAATAAATGCAAAGGAATAGAATGAAAAAATTATTGTATAAAATTAAGGTTAGATTAAATACCACAAATAATATCAGTATTTAAATTATTTTTCCATTTTATCAATTTTTTGAACTGCATACTTTAAAAGAAGATGCACTTTCATTGCACTTTTTCCCGACTTCAATTTTTTACAACCTTAAAAATCTTCGCTAAAAATGTATGTATGTGAACTCCAAAGGTTTTGAGGATGTCCTCATGAGAGAATTTCGATATTTTCTTTTACGTTACCTACAAGATACTATATATATTGTGAGTGTGTGTGTATTTGAGTTTGATAATACTCAAATGCTCACAGTTTTTAAGTTTCATTTAATAAAATTCCATTTATAATTGCGAAATGAAAGGCTAAGTTCATTATTGAACGAAATCGGAACAAAAGGAGAGGGGAATTACCACACAATCTCAAAAACATTTAAAATAAAATTCCTCGATCTATTCCTCAATTCAGATTTGTTAATTGACAAAAAAAAAAAATATACATGTGGGAGTAAAACTGCTAAATTTATTAATTACAATGGAGAATCGGTTTACACCTAAGTTATCTATTTTCACGTAATTGAATTTAGTACACCTACTATGCATAAAGTGGAAAAAAATTTTTCCCTGGTAATTCTATTATTATAGAAAATATATACCATTTTTCAATATCGTCTCCCTCTCATACCCCCTCCCAACTCCCTCAACAAATTTTAGTTAATAACGGACTCTTTCAGAAATTTTATGAAGCATGCAATTGACGCTAGATGAGATAGACTCAGGTACATATTATGTATTAATAATTAGAATACTCTCTTTTATCAAATACTGATATTAGTTGTGGTATTTAATCCCACGTTAATGTAAACAATAAATGCAAGGGAATAGAATTTAAAAAAGTAGTAGAAGGAATTATCTAGCTAGTCTAGGTGGTGTAATGGCCAACATACTTGCCCGGAAGCAGGAGATCCGGGTTCGAGCCCGGCTGAGGTTGTAAGATTTTTTTATTCTATTCCCTTGAATTTATTGTATTCTCTATTTTATCTTTCTACAATTATCTTGCAATATTTTGTCTCTCGATTATCTGATTATTGATATCTTGAAATGTGGAATATGATTTTTTTTCAGGATTGTTAACCAATGTTCTATTAACAAAACTTTTTCTATTAAAACATTTTTTTCCTCCACATAGAGAAATTAAAGACAAATACATTAATAGTAAATAACTAATACTTCTAAATAGTATATA
>KZ807369.1:12721-30240 GCA_000696205.2 Oncopeltus fasciatus | reverse complement strand
TACTAATTTCAAATATTACTGTATTCTCATGACATTGTATTTCGATAGCCCTGAAGATGGCTTACAATGTAAGCCGAAACGTTGGCAGATAATCCTTCATTAAAAAAATACATTTTTTTATTTGTTTTTTTTTGGATCTACCTCGACCGAACCCCAACTAAAATCATCTTAGAATAATATCTACGGTCAACAAACTCTCATTTTGAACAACCTTTATATGTTTTTTTGCTCAAATAAGCCTCCTAAATAAGTATAAGGTTTAATTGTTAATGCTGAATTATGTTCATTTTCTGGTTTTTTTTAAGGCAGATTTTTTAAATTCAGATTATGTTTCGTTTTTATTAATTTTTGTTCCGTTATTTTTATTCATGGATTAAAGTTTAGAATTATAAATATCTATATTAAATCATTATCTAAAAATTAACTCTCAGTTAATCCTATGGACTCTCTTACAAAGTTACCATTTCATATTTGAAATTTTTGGTCGTATAATGTATATTTTAAAATTCTGTTATATCATTCTTCTTTTTCGAAGCAAACTAGGTGAATGATATATAATGAATATATAACTATTTGTAGTAACCACGATTTTTGGTCTATTATATAAAATTGATTAAGAATCAAAGAGGATTTCCCGAACAACATCATTTAATCCCTTTGAGGGGTAACTGTTGAAAAACCTCGTTAATATAATTATTTATTTATTTACAGAATGAAACAACCCACTAAATTAATTAAAAGGTTAAAAAATATATAATTATAATAATGCGTAGCCAGCTCGTAGCACCTTTAATATATTTTAGACGTATTAGTTTGAGTAATTAAAACTATCCTTGAAACTGTTTTGGGTTTTGAAAATCCCCAAAAGGTCGAGGATATGCGATAAGAGATATCGAGATTGTACTATGATACTCACGTTGATATATTAAGAATATACACTTTTTATTATTTTTAATGTACCAATAGTGGCTAGTGAGATATAAATTATATAAACTTTCAATAACTTATTTTTGTACTTAATCCATTAACCACATACCTATTTCATTGATCGAGGTACAAAATAAATAAATGACTAATGAGCCTCATGTGTACCACATACAAGCTTTCCAACCGCCTTATTTACTGTATTCAGGATATTTTGTTTTCCTTTAATCATTCACAAATAAATACAATTTCAATCGTATTCATAAAAACTTATTGTAAGCTTGACCATGTAGAAAAGTTACTTTTTACCTATGGCTTCTTCAAAATGAAAGTGGAAAAAAGTATGTATGCATATTGCTAGGGACTGTGGAAGCCCAAGTAAACAATTTTCAATTGTTTCTAGTATTCTCATGTCAGCTGCTGTTACAATCTTTCTTTGCTACATTTTAGCAAATTCCAAATAAATGAAACAATTAAATTATTCATATAGACCGTCGTACACATGCAAATGCAATTTTACTATATTTTTTGATACTCCAATCTAGTAATGGTGAAGATATATTGAAATTTTTGGTAACTTGATCTTAAAAAGGGAAATATGCTAAAAAAAAAGTTTTTTTCAAAAATGGAAATAAATGAGAATTTAAAAAAAAAAAAGTAAAGTTAATTTAAAGGGCGGAGGGAAGTATTAATATAAAAAGAATGACCAACAAAATTTGTTCCAGGTGGACCAGAAAGGTAGGACACACACACACACCATAATATAACCAGTGAAATTTAAATTAATATATGTATATCCAACAAGTATTGCATTAAAAAATAATGTATTTAATTATCAATACGTTGAATATTATAATTCAATAATTATATTGAAATACATAAGAATAATACATATATGTGTGTTTTTTAAAACAATTAATGAAAGGGAATAGAATAAAAAAATCTATCTGTCCCAGCCAGGAAGATTTTTTATTCTAATCCCTCTCATTAATTGTTTAAAATTTACGTGAGATAAAAAAACCACAACCAAATAAAATATTCATATATATGTGTGTGTGTGTGTGTGTGTGGTTTTTTTTCTCTATTAACAAATGACCAAGAAACAACTAAACAAAAAACAAAACAAATTTATCATTTATTTCTACTTTGGGAGTGTAGAAAGAAATATATGGTATTGGATTTTTTCTTAAATTGTAACATTGATCTTGCCCTTCTAGGAAATTCAAGGTAAATTACTCAACCTCATCAGATATTACATCATCTCAGTACAAATTGATTAATGTTTCATTATTTTACGACGATTTTCGTTTTTAACGTTTGATATAAGGGGAAAATAAAATATTAAATGTTCTATTAAAAAGACAAATTACCTACTTAGGGAATTAAAGACGTTACACATAGTCCACGTGTGACTAATACCATTTATAAAAAAAAAGTATTTAAGTTTTCTTACACTGCAATAATACTTCTACAAAATTGAAAAAAGACATTGACATTTAAATTATTGATGAATAAGGGAAATTATTTTTATTTACATTATTTTTATCAGTCAATGAAACAATGTTTATTGTTAGAACAAAAGTATAAAATCGTTGCAGTTAGTTCATTAAGTTGTCAATAAAATATATATTTGTCTAGTGAAACTTTTAGTTTGACTAACTTTTCCCGCGGAAACACACCATATGTACGCGGGTGTGTGTAAGTGCACTGATCCATATATATATGTGTGTATCGTCAATGTAAATAATGGCTATATGGGTCTCTAGCGGATATTTTCTTCTCTCGTGTTTAAGGCAAGTTATTGTTTTTGGGTAACCATCGCAGCATGAAGCAGAGTAATAGACACAAAAAGTCATGGAAGTGTGAACTAAGGGACAGGACGTCCTCTCTCATCTTCATGATAGCCCTGAAGATGGCTTACAATGTAAGCCGAAACGTTGGCAGATAATCCTTTATTAAAGAATACATTTTTTTAATTTGTGTTTTTTTGGATCTACCTCGACCGAACCCCAACTAAAATCATCTTAGAGTAATAGACACAGTGAGTCGATTTCCAAATTTTCACAAACACTCTTTTTCATTTATAATTGTGAATTTTTTTTTGTAAAAATTTAAAATGATTTTATTGAACACCAACTAGTATGAAAACTTATCAGTCAATGAACTCCAAATAAGAAATCAATGATCGTAACAGATGGCCTCATTTCATTAACTGTCACTCTATGAAAATATTTACAAAGCTTTTAATGATAAATTAAAAATGTAATAAATCCTTCATCTTTTCTCTTCCCGGAGACATTTGCTTAAAGACAAAAGTCAAAAATCATTAAAACCTTAAAAATATATAAATAATATTAACTTTCCAGAAGTTATTGTGAAGCATGAATTAGATCTGATGGCAGAAGTCCGAATCGTAGAAGCGGAGAAGATTTTCTATGTTTTACTATAATTAGAAGTAGATAATCATTAAGGAAAAGCAGAGGAATGGGTTCTTAAAACTGATTCTAAAACATCCAGTTTAAGCCAAAAATAAATTGATAAATTGTTTCGGGGATTTAAAAAAAAAACCCCAAAAAATCTTAATAACACTTGGTTTTATATATTAAAAATAAAAGGTCCTGCCCAACATTTTGAAATATCATTCTTCAACGATTTTTTTTATATTTTTAATGTCGATACATTTTAGTATATTTGTTTTAGAATGTAAATATGTTGTTCTTCAAATTTATACGTAACGCTAATAATAATTAATATAAAGGTTATATTAAAATTATAAATTTTGACCTTTTACTAAACCCCACTACTCTTCGATCCGAACAGACATATTGCAACTCAACCAATGGTTTGAAAAATAGTGAATTAGGTTTCATTTAAAGATTTTGGATGTTAGAGCGTACTCACGTTTACCTCTGTGTGTGTGTGTGTGTGTTCAAGTGTGAATATATCTTCCTTTTTTTTTTATCCTCTAATCTAGGATCAGTGAAAATCCTTTAGAACTTTTTTTTAAAAGTCGTCACGGCACCAACGTGAATAGCTTGCATTCCTTGCGGTAAATTTACTAAGAGAACAACTCATTAGGATCATACTTTGTCCCAAAAATTTAACAATTTATTTACATTTTTTGGTGTTTCAAACCTTTAGTTTATTCTGAAGTCTTCATAATTCTAAATTTAACAAACTTCCAAGTTTTATGGTAGAATTTTAAAAGTTAATGTAGTATAGAATGGTAATTGAAGCCACTTGTATCCCAAATAAAACAATGATTAGAAATGTTCTTTTTCTATCACATATTTTCTTATTTTCATTTTACATTCTTGATAATATGTCTAAACGTCAATCATTATTATTTATGCAAAAATAAATTTTAATACCAGTATACAGTACAGTCTTTGCTACAATTAACATCTATAGGAAACGGGAAGAAATAAGTAAGTCACTATGATCTCTTGGGAATATTCTATATTAACTGTAGTAGTAATTTTGAATAAAAATAAATGTATCACAAAATGAAGTAGTAGATATCTAATGCATGAATTATTGTAGAAGTATACAAGTTTTACTATAATAAGTACATTTTACAGGAACTGCATTATTTACTGAGTGAGAAATACATACTCCTGTAATGTTGAAGTGATGTGAAGTTCCTTGGTCCCCGTCGCCTCCAGTTCTCCTGCACACAGGTAGCCAGCTACGCTATTTATATAGAGAATCCCCACTATCAATAGTTCATAGAGCCTTTTACCACTTGAGAATTTCAGTAATGCTTGTTGTTACCTGGCATCCAAATGGTGGATCACTGAATTTATCAGCTCACGTGTAGAATATATATATATTCAAATATAAATTTGAATTGACTAAATTTAGATTCTCCAATGTAAGTTTCTGTTAAAATCCGTTGAAATGTTTCAAAATTCTGAGGGAAATCTGCTAAGAAAAGGGAAATTGACTTGAGCTGAGATGGGGAGTGATGTCAGAGTTGTGGCATGCAATAGAGACCTGCGCTGTGCCTTGAGTGAGGCTCTCTTGCCCATGGTCAAACATGCAGGGGTATTCGCAACTCCACGCGAATGGTGCTCATTTTGTCTCTGCATTCCAAGTCAATTGTCCTGTTATCTCTTAAGTTATTTGACTATTACAGAAAATAAATAAAGTTGAATTTATTATCATACTTGCAATTTGCGGAAAGATTATTTTTATTAGAAGCTCAAGGTATAATTTGTAAAAAAAATAATTATTTTATTATCACAATCATTCTACACTCAATAGGATGGACAGCAAAGAGAGAAGTCAGAGCAGTTATTTACACAAAGGCACAGATTAGTGAACCTATTGACTGAGGTGGATGAACCTTTTTAGGAATATAATTTTTTATGTGGTATTCAATCCCACGAAAATTTTATCAATTTTTATGCAAGGGAACAGAATAAAAAATCTAACTGTCCCAGCCAGGAATCGAACCTGGATATCGTGCAATATGGGCCGGTGCATTTACCATTTATGCTACCGAGTCAAGTCTGATAAGTTATTAAAATCCCCGCACTAGTGTCGAGAGTTAGATTTTTTATTCTGTTTCATTGCACTAAAAATTATTGAACCTTTTTAGGGTGATATCGTATGTTAAATACTAGACAGAAAGAGTAACGATTGTGTTTTAGGTAGAATAGAGTGGCTGCAGTAATGAAGACTTTTATTATATTATGAGGAGAGGTTAGTCAGGGATTGATCAATCATGATTTATACTTCTGCCTGAGTCTCTCTCTCTCTCTCCCCCTTACCCCGAAGAAGGTCTGAAACTTAGACCGAAACGTTGTCAAAAATAAAAATGGACTTTTTTTGTTCACAAATAAGTTTTATTCTTCAGATTCCAAGATCGAATCTCCAACTAAACTATCTTCATAAAGCTCCACAGTCAAATAATTACATCCCTATTTAATTATATTGTTTAGAATATTTAATTAAATAAAATTAAACTGCATGAAGAGGTTTAAAACGGTAGGTATAAGTGAATTAGTTAATTGAATAGTGAATAGTGAATTATTAAAAGATGCTTGAGAACTTACAAAGCTACAAATATTGATGCAATGGACTTTAGGGAGATATGTAGAAGTTTAAATATTGAAATATCATAAATATTGAAGTTTAGTTAAGAATATAGCATCAGAGAGCTTCATTGTATGTGTAATTTAATTTAGTGAGTTTGTGTTGCTAATTGGTTATCCTTGCATTGTGAATATATTAGATACCAATCTTCGTTTGCTTTCTTTCTTCGCTCTTTCCAAAACCAAACAAACTTTAGGGAGGGGGGTCCCCTCCTCTATGTAATGATAAAAACTCAGAAGGCATAAATATGAAGAGTACATATTGTAATAACTTCAAATACTCTTCACATTTCTGTCAAAAAATTTTATAAATTCAAAATACGGCGTACGATAATCTTCTTCCTGAAATATTATAAAATTCTAAGAATATTTTTAATGCCCAAACATAATGAATAATTATAGAATACCATGCGAATAGAAAATTCGATTTGATGATTTGAAAAAGTTCAAATTGACAAATTAGCTGCCAAAATGGCCTTTTTCATCATCAGGAAATTGCATTTTATATAAGGAAAGTAGTTGCAAGCCATATAACATAATAATAATTAGTTGGTTGGTTTATTAGGGCAGGTTGTCTGGAAAGAAGGTTTGTCTAAGAAAAAAGATTTTCAAGATAATGGATATAAATTTTTGACGAACTGTTAGTTCTACATGGGTGAGCTTTTTATTTGTGAGTATTTATGATAAATACGTAAAAAAAATTTTACGCAATATCTCTTAGAAGCATATATTTTTATTTATTTATTTATTTTTATAACCTTTATTTACATATTACATTCTGCGAAAAATAAATAAAAAATAGTTAAAAATAAATAATAACATATAAATAAAAACTGAGAAGCATATTAAAACCTAGTTTACATATTGTATAATTTTCCTGATAACTCTAATGTGGTATGATGAACCAAAGATCACTTATGTGCAGAAAATATGAACATAAATACTAAAGTCAGTCAGTCAATTTTTATTTTTATGTTGACAAAGTAAATTACGTACTTCGGGAAACAGGCGTAAATAACAATAAAACCAGCATTGATGCATTATTGATCATTTCAATTTAACATTTAATCTTATAGAAAAATTTCCCCATCTCAAAAGTTTTAAAATTTTAATTAAAAGCATTTTAGTACAAAAATTGTAACTAATTTATTTTTGCTTTTAAACTTATAATAAAAATAAATAAATAATAACAAAAATTATGGATAGAATTCATGCAAGGAGAATAAGGGTGTAGAAAAAGGCTGTTGTGATTTATGATTTTTCGGTAAGATTTATTTTGATTTTTGGATAAAATTTTTGGAATCAGGTTCAATATGATTATTGCACTTGCTGATATTTAATTATTTAGAAATCAGCTTTGATGATCAAAAGCATTCACATTTTGAAAAAAAATGGGGGTATTATTATGAATACTTTCACCAAACCCAATTACCTCCTTAACTGCATGTTAATCATCTATCAAATGTTAGTCTAAGATAGTGTATTAAATTTTAGTGAATTAAAATGTTAAAGTACATAGGAGAAAATGTGGCCTCTCGCAGTATAAATGACATGTGATGTGATTTGTTTTCTGTTATGTACTTTGTCTTAAGTTTATGTCAGTTTTCGAGTTTTGGAATGTATATGTGGAGTGAATATAAATTGTATGTTAGATCTTATAAGAAATAGCCAATTTCTTACCAACGGTTAGCTCTAAAAAAAAATCTGGTGAAAAAAAAAGGTGACCAAAAAGAATAAGATATAGAGTAAAGGGGCTAATATTCACCCCTGAGGCACACCGAACTTCGCTGGCTGGGGAGGAAATAACTATTTTCCTACCAGAATTGAGAAAAACCTTTCTGTAACAAAAGATTGTCTGTGTACTGGAAGAATTTAGAGAGAGAGGGAGAGAGAGAGAGAGAGAGAGAGAGAGAGAAGAGATGCTCTGGGTGGCAGACCTTCCTTCCTTGGAGACCTTCCTTGTAAAGGCATGGCTAACACCCAAGAAAGCCGCGTTCACATGCTACTTGTACTCGAAGGCAGATACTACCAACAACTCTATGTAACTAAAATATCGGCGAAAATCGGATAGTAGATTTGAAGTGATATTTAGATTTATTTTCAGCATTCCTTTGAATTAAAATATGAACTCAAATGAATACTGGAAAAGCCTTATAAGAAGGCCTCTTCTAAGTCGATAGGAAGAGGAGTTGTAGAAAGCTTTATTCGCTTCTAGAATCATAGTTATGTGGGAATGGTTCTATTCTTCTGAAATCCTAGCGATGGTGAGGAAAACTGCTGCCTCTCGGAGCTGATCCTGGAGTGCCTCATTTGCCTCGGACGGTGGGGTAGTGTAACCTGGATAGGAATGTCTAATGTTAGTAACTCCTATAAATCGTGTTAAATTTAGTAAGGTGCGAAGGTGTGAAAGAGGCGTTAGGAAAAACAATGACCTTATTGGACTCAGACATTATTTGGCCCAAATATTATCCCTCCAGCTGAGTGAAATGAAGGTTTTTAACCCTTTCTGTGGATCTCATGATTCTACCTTCATCTTGGTTATATCTGTCGAGTAGGTCACCTGAGTGAAATTTTGTAATTCCGAATTAGTCTTTTCAATCCATTCTATAATCGACTGTTTTTTTTTTTNAAAAAAAAAAAAAAAAAAAAAAAAAAAAAAAAAAAAAAAAAAAAAAAAAAAACTCTAGTCAGAGTAAGTATAAAACTCTAGTCTGCTAAAGTTGAAACCCGTTAATTACATTAATTTATTATTATTATAGAATGTTGCACATTTAGTAAGATTCACTATAATTCGAAGTGCAGTTTAAGCTTCCGAAGAGAGATGATAACCAAGTGTATATTATCATTTTTCCTCTTCACTTGCTGAAAAATGTATTATTTTTTTTTATATAACTGTTAAATGTATATAAAAAAATAATCTTACAAAAGCCCATTTTATTTAATTTTTTCATTAGTCGAGTTTTCCGTCAAGGAAAAAATGCTGTATCACATTTTATCTCTCATACTTGGCAATGCTGTGGGCTAAATGTGTGTTCTGAGAGGATATTGTCCTACGGTGAGTGTAGTTTAGTGCGCACGAACTCCGAGAGACCGCGCCGCTAAAGTCGTGTCAGGGAGATTACAGCATGCCATCTACCGGGATAAGCGGACACTACACAACTTTTCCCCCTAAGTATGGAACCAACGAAGTCACTAAGTTCTAAGTTTATATTATTCGAAATTCTGATGCATATACAAAGTGGAGATTGAGTCCTTCTTTAAAAAAATTATATTATATAAATAAGTAGTGGAATGTATACCTTTTTTTTTTACGTTCTCAAATTTAGGATTGATATATTGATCTGTTAAAATTTTCAAGATTTATATCATGGTAGTGGCATAAGGTAAACCATGTGTGACTCGCATGCTAAAGGTACCCGTGTTCGCATCCCGGTTCCCCCAATCCTTTTTCTGAACTATTAATTCTGAGGATTAAAAATAATAGCAGTAGGTGTGGAAAAGGCCCACCCGGATTGATGAGATCCATCAATCTGAAGGTGACAAATGTATCTGGCAGAATAAACCCCCTACAGAAAAATCACTTCCCCCAAGTTGTTGGTAGGGGTTTGGAAACAGGGCTGATTCCTGCAACTGGAAAAGCCACACAGTTAAACAGTTCTAGATCCATAAGGTCTGGCCAAGAGCGCATAAGAACCGTCTAAGGCGACTGAAGATCCCTCTGGTCATCAACAAAGAAATAAATAAAGTAAAAAATAAATAAGTAAAAGAAAAAATAATTTTAATAAAAAGGGAGACGACTATATTTGATATATGAAGTTGTGTTGAAATGTTATTTGCCACTTTATATTAATAAAACTATTCATATATGTTTACTTTAAAAACTGCACTGTTTACACAACTATACATTTATAAATGAGCGGTAATTATTGAATTTTATTAAGTCTCTTTTATCTATTGATTAAATGTATATCAGTGGAGGAAAACCTCCTATTCCATCGTGAAAATCCTGAACTCCCCATGAAGGCTACATAATTCCAGTGAGGATTCGAAGAGGTTACTCCTGTGAGGGTGTCCATGACGTCAGTTTGCGCTCTGTAGAAAATCGGAAATGACTGCCTTCTCTTCCTGCCTACCTCGCTTCCTACAACAACGGCCTCCTCTTGCCTTGCCGTCTGTCTATTAATACATCATACCAGCGGTTCTTCTTCATCTCTCTTCCCTCCTGAAAATAAAAATAAGGCCTTGATTTTGCTCTAGGAATTGAAAATTTCCTCATATATTGAGTATTGTAACTGCTATAAAATGTAAAAGGTTATTTTCACTACCAATGAATATAGATCTATCATACCTTCTATTATCCGTCTTCATTGGTTTCGGCAAACCATCCTCTGTTGGCGAGCGCTTTCGGACATTGTCCATCGGCCAAGAAGATGGACAATGTCCGAAAGCGCTCGCCAACAGAATATGGTTTGCAGAAACCCATGAAGACGGATAATAGAAGGTATGATAGTGATATAAAATCACTGAGGCAAATCAAATTTCAGTATCTCAAGTAAAATTTAGTATAAATTCTGAAAATTTCACTCGCTTTTCTGTTGTGGAAATATATTATTTATTAAAAAAAAATAATCTATTACTTAGTGATCGTTGAAATATCTATTGCCTCCAGATATTACTGTGCATTAATAATTTAGTACAATCAGAATTTTTAATCCTGAAATCCCTGGATCCCGTGTACATGATTTCTTTATAAGATTATTACAATATTTTATTAATTTTCGAGCCAATATGGCAACCATTTATAGATTTCATTAACCTTTATATGTGTAGAAGCCATTAGTTAATGTATTATTATGCCATTTTTTTAAAAATTCATTCTTTGTAATATTTTTAATTGTCTTTGCTTTACGGCTTTATTGTGAATAGAAATAACCTAAAACTGTCATTTTTTCACGAAGAAACATAAATTTATAAGAATTTATTTTTGTTTCCAAGAGGGAGTGGAGGTGTTTTTTTAAAAAATATTATTTAAGTTAAAGTATTTTTAGGGCGCTATGGTAGCTTATGGGATCCGCCCGGCTCTCACAATTCCGGTGCTGCAGGTTCAAATCTCGCCCTTTTATTTTTATCGATAAATAAAAGCATGTCCAGAACCATGGATGTTTAAAATTGAATTGCCACCCATTGCTCCTTCCTTCATGACTCTAAGTGGTTGAAAGAGAGGCTAACACTTATTTCAAAAAATAAACTATTTTAATTTTTGCCATTATACTCGTGTCTAAAATATGTTTTGGTGTTTTTTGATAAAACTATTTGCAATAATCATGTAAGTGTAAATTGTTTTTTAAACAAATATGAACCTTAAATTTTTCCTTCAATTAATATAAAATATTAGTAAGCTAACTCTAAAGATAGTATTTCATCTATTTTTTTTTATGTTCTAATGAACTTGATGATAATTATTCAACTATTCATAAATACAAAGAAACACATCTAAAAATGAATTCATGATATTTAGTGCATTAATCAATTAAAATAAATACATAAAACAATAAAAATAAAAATTAATATAATAAAAATTATTTGGTCTACATTTTATTTTACTTTTTTTTTTTCCTACAATTGATTTATGGCAAGTAATATAGTTTCTAATTTACATAGGAATACTTAAAAATGTCAAGAACATCTTAGACAAAAAATGAATGACAAAAATCAAGTAAATAACAGAAATTCACTGATTATTAGGATTCAGTTAAAACTCGCTTTAGGGAATTTTTTAATAGTTTTGCAGCCTATTTAATTGTATACTAATATTTATTAGGTAATCTGGACTTACGGAGTAGAAATTTGGGGTGCCGCCAAGTTTTCCAACATCCAAAGAATCCAGTCCTTTCAATCCAAAACCCTCAGAATAATTGCAAATGCTCCCTATTATCTATCCAATTCATCCCTTCACCACGATCTTAATATCCCTTTTGTTTAAGACTTCATTTCTTCCCGCTTCATCCTTTTCACAGTAAACTGCCATACCATCCTAATTCACTAGCACAGACCATGTCTTCCAACTCCAATCCCTACAACCCTCCCCGTCGACTCAAACGAAGATGGTCCCGTGACCTCCTGGGGATATAATCTATAAATAATTTGAGAGTGGTGTCTTTGGTCACCTTCTCTCTTCATGTGATTGACATTGAATGTCATTTATTTTTTAAATTCATTATAGTGATCAGTTTACAAAATTCAACAGAATGTAATAAATAAATAAAAGTTTATAAAAAAAATTATTAGGTAAATATTTAACACCTAATTAATATCTGTGTGCGATAAAATATTAAATATTAGATTCTAAAACATGATAAAATATTTAACATACAACTATATGATGTTTAATATGAGTTATTTAACATGTTCATTATCTAACGTGAAAAGTGGGAAAACTCATTGTTGGGTAACCAAGAAAGTTTATGAAATAATCTGTACAGTTTTATCTACACTTTATTCGTATTCAAACTGAACAGAAGGCATTTTCCGAAGACATGTTTCAATGCCCAAAGAGAAGAAAGGTTCAGAGTTATGTTTGACAGAAATGACTAGGAAAGCCCTCACCCCTGCTAGCCACAGGTCCAGCAGCAAGTGTGAGGTAAAGCCGCTGTCAGAGATTTACATGATCGAGACTATCAGGGCTCTGTGATCCATTCACAGATAAGAGACATGAACGGTTATGTCCACCGTCGCATGGATTGCGAAACATTCGAGATCTGTAGTAGACGCGGAAAACCTCCATGTCGACAGGCGGCTCTGTCGATTTGACATGCGTTACGACAGCCGAACTGGAAGTGTGTGTGTCCCCGTGGCGCATGGAACTGTTCTTCGTGAGCACTGTTCCTCCGATTACTGTAATGTCGCTGTTTTCAGCGGTCCGCTTGACCTCCGTCACCTGTTGGTTTTAGAAGGTGATCACTGTCATCACTGCCATTGCGGTTCTTCGGCCCCTACAGACCGTTCTACAGTGAATTACCCCTCGTTCTTCCCAACTGTTCTTTCCTGCTCTGAATATTTCAAGAATGTGCTGTCTATAAAATCCTAAGTCTTTTTTATGTGATACGACTTTTTTTTTCAGTTTTTTTTTTTTTTAATGTCAGGTTAGCTGAAAGTTTCAAAAGACCTACTGTTTCCTAAGAACAACTGTACAAAGTAGATTAAAAAAAATGTTTTAGCCAGGTTGTTAAATAGTAATCAAAGAAATTCAGTTGCAAAGATGAAGAGTTATATTATTTGTAACCGCAGAATACTTTATACGCAGTTGCTCAATCTAAATCTATTGGCCTCGAAAGAAGATGAACAGAAGGACGTAACCATGCTCTAATATTCCTTCTGTAATGGCTTCTTTTTACAGATTATATTTAGTTATTTAAACAATACCACTCATACATAAAGCATTCAGTTAAGTTGTTAGGAGTAAACTTATGATTGTATTTACTAAAAAGAAATATGGTTACTCTGAAAAACCATACTATTCCTGCAGGTGCACATTGGTATGTTATAACCCCGCTTTAATGACGATACATTTCCGCCGAGTCACTTGTAGGATTGATCTGTTTTCTAAAATGTACTCAAAAAAGGAATTCTTTAAAGCTGGAAAGTAAAATATTAGAATAGACAAAAATAAAATTATGAAAACATTTTTTGACATACATTTTTCATTCTATATAGTAGGTTAAATATAATTTAGGTATAAACCAATAACTTTTAATTTGCTAAAAAATATTTCATTTTGAATGAAAAACTGTGTTACAACTAAGATTTATGATTGATATGTAAGGATGTGATAAAATTTTCACATTCAGTCATAATGAAAAATGTTAAAATATACACTAAATAATACAAATGTATATTAGAATTAGTCACATTATTTTTTTATTTTTTTATAGAATATCACGTATTTATTTTTTTTATTTGTTTTAAATTTAAATTTTTAACACCCAGTACATTAAAAATTTACAATTCATAATTAATAAAAGATTTTTTAATAATATAATCGTAATAAAGTTTACGGTTGAGTAATATATAATGGTAAAGATAATGCTATAGATAAATGCAGTTTATATTTAAATATTTGGGTTCTGCTAATTATTTTTAATAGAGATATATTATTTTAAGGTCAGGTCTTTTGAAATTAACAATAATACTTTAGGTAGAACCCATTTTCTATAAAAGCATATACAATCGTATTTGAAATATATAAATATTAAATGATATAATGAGTTGAGTAATGCGGAGAGTTTCATACGTGAAAAGTATGTATATGTATGAATGTCAAGATATAACTTATAGTTAACCAGCTTACAACAATAGAGCTACATACAATAGATTACGTCCGGAGTTAGAAATTGTTCGGCAGACATTGTTCACGTAGTCCTCTACAAAACACTTGTATGACCGAAGCTGTCCGTGTAATTCCTACTTCTGCGTAACACTGTGAAGATGGATTTCAATGAGACGAGAACACGAAGAAAAATCCCCTCTGCCCGGAGCAAAGAGCAACCTGGAGTTTTGGTGGATCACCAAGCTTCTGGTGTGGTGAATCGCTTGCGGTGTAATAGTGATTCGTGATAGCAGCGGAGGGAGTAACAGTTACGTGTTCTGGGGGTGTCTAGACAGACACAGTAGAAACAAAGTGCCGTCATATTAGACATTTCAAGGGAAAAGTACAAGACCTAGCAACAAGAAAATGAAATTCTCATTGTCATTAGTCATTTTCTTTCTGCTTGTGACGTTAAAATATAAATTAACTGACCATTATTAATTATATGCAAAATAAGTGTTTTCATACTGATGCACATACATTTTAATGAGTTAAGTAGCTTTTTATTTGCACCATTTATAATATCTCCAAAAAGAAAATTGCTAGGGCACTCATTTATAAGGGTATTTTATATATTACCATATATAACGGAATGACACATTTATTGTCACCAGAGATTAAAAATATATGTATAAATATTTACACGGAATTTTTTTAGAAACTAGCGATTAATTTTCTATTGTTAGGCACTTGTATCATTACCTTCTAAAATTCACTTGTAGAACATGCTGTAAAGTTAAGATGTAGTTTCTAAGCATATTGAAGTATTGAAATTCACGAGTGACTAGATAGACAAAAAAAAAAAAAAAAAACCAGAGTTTAGGTTAGATCTGGCAAATCTTCCAGAAATGTCTGTCGCTAGAGTCTCGTTTAGAAAATTCCTGGATTTTTAGGACGGAACTATATGACTCGAAAGAACTGAACTGTTGTTAAAAAAAATTTAGAATTTAGAGTGAATTAGGCTTTTTATTCCAATACTCGAGTATCATTGCTCAATCATTCCTGAACATATTTATAAACCCTTCTGAGTTCCGTCCGGGTCTCGTAATCCTAGCGCTGCGGGTTCAAATCCCGCCGAGGGCAAGCTTTTATCTATTATATTGGACTGAGGAACGTCGAAGTTACAGCTTTTGTCGATGAATTAATGGTCGTCATGAGCCAAGGATGTTCGGAATGCGATGGCGACCTGAAACATTAAGACAAGAATATCTATATAGACCATCATGACCCAGAGTGATCGAAATGGAGTCACTTATTTTTTTTAAAAAATTTGGCGTGTCAACACCGCTTTGGTCATTAACGCCAGTAGGATATTTTTAGAAGCGGGAAGATATTTTCAAAAAGAAAAATTTCTTAGCAATTGGTCATGGTCAGATGTAATGAATTGTTAATGCGAATAGTTATTATGTGGATGGACATAGTAATTTATTTGTGCTAGGAAACTATGAATTTTATAGGAAAGAGAAAAAATTGAGAGAGAATGGAAAAGAAGCATACTGAAAATGCATCTAGATAAGATTTAATAGCCTGCCCTCTTGCAGAGTCGATGGCTTTATCGTCATCCAATAAAATTTCGTCTAGAGTCCCATTTAAGTTATAGATCTTAATGGCTGACAAAATGTTTCTCAATTAATTTATAAAGCCTTTATAGTTTCTTATGGAAAATAATGAAATTTATCCGAAAGAAGGCACTCATAGTACCTAGGGGAAATTATATCCTTAATTATACTTTTAGATAATATTAGTTTTGTCTTATATGTTGTGCTAGTTTTATCTGTATAGTAATTTTTAATTTTATCTGATATTTTTATTGTTATAATGTTTTTTGGTAATGTGTTCAGTTTATATGTTGCTATATGTGAATTAATTCGAGCCATAGTTTGAATTATTTCATGTTATATGATTCATTATTCGTTTTTTCAAGGGAAGAGTATATTTTATTTATTAAATATTTTTAGTAGAAATTTTTTATTGGATAATTCTTTATTTATAACTCTTTATTTCCTTCAAATGCTGTGGGTATGACAATTTTAAAACTTTGCTTTTTATGTTGGTTTTCATGTTTATTTTCTGGAATTGAGTAATTCATTAACAAACACCAGTAAATTTAGTACACTTTTAACTCATAAATTCATAAAACATTACAAGTTACGATAATTTCAGACTATTTTGTTGTGCAGTTTTTCAACTACCATGTAATCAAGGAATCACATAAAAATCTTGACTTTTATAAAGGAGTAGTTTTTCATGAACAATCTTGAATTCGTTTCTTTTTGTCGCGATGAACTCGATATCTAAATATTCCTAAATGAGTATTATTTCTTCTTTATATTTATTTTTAACTTACATAGCATTTTATATAATAACAATAACAAGTTAATCTTGTGGAGCAGGACATCCAATGCTTGGATTTTAAAAGAACTTCCAGAGAAATAACAAAACAAATAGCAATTTTAATAATTTATATTTAAAATAACAAGATTAAAAAAAAGGCTGTTGGTATTTTGCAACCTTAAGTTAGTTTGGAAGAAATTTTAAGGTTATTTTTTAGCGTTAGTAGAACATGGTACATTTCATGACGGCTTTTGTACGTACAATGGTGTCTCTGTCCCAGAACCAAGATTTATGGTATTAAAAAAAAACTGATAATGACATTACATGAGTCAGCGCTTACTATAAGTCACAATGCGATGATAAAAATGCGTTGTCTGAAGATGTTGTGTACTATAGCAGTAACTGAATGACATATTTCATGTCAACTGAAGACAGATATATACTGCTTGTTTTTGGACCTCTTTTCAGAAAGAACTGAGTAGCTGAATGACTTGTCCATTGAAATTTATATTATCATTGCATGTTTAAAAGTTTTTTGTATCGTGGATTCTTTGACAGATGGTTATGTAGAAACAAGATATTTGCAAATAGTTTATTCATTTTATTATAGTTCTACTTTCACATTAGCTTTGTTATAGCTTGATAAATTGTTTGTTTTTATTTTTGCTTGCAATAGGAGCATAATTATATAATTTTGTAGAGCTTTTATAATATTTAAATTGTTAAATTGCTTACCAACGAGTTAATTAAATCTTGTTTTGGTAGAAAAATAAATATATTTTATTTTATATTTTATT
>KZ807368.1:399990-425579 GCA_000696205.2 Oncopeltus fasciatus | reverse complement strand
TATATATATAGTTTTAATAACAAAATTCGTCGGAAAGTATACATTTCAGTGTACCCATAAACCCATAATGTATCACCATTGAATTAAATTAATTTTTTTTTTAATAGAATCTAGGGCGCCCTCTACCTCTTGCGAGCTTCACGACTCCACCGAAATGCTTCAAGAAGATTTCGCCACACTTCGTTGGGTGCACCACTATTCTCCTGGAAAACATCCATCGAAGATAAATCGTTATCCAAGAGGTCTTGTTCATAAGCCTTAGATGTACCCATATACAATATATATATATATAACCTTATTTAATGACAAAAATTTTTTAAAAAAATTTTAATATTTGAACAACGATTAGCTATTGCCCGACTATTTTCGCTTTCTTCTCTTCAGGAACCCTCCGATTCGAAAGATACGTCAAGACTTTTTTGACCTTTCGTCTTCCATCAATGAGTGGAAAATATGAGGTCATATTTTGAATATGTGTAAGTGCATATCATAGTGTAAATAAATATTCGTAGGCAAAAATATTTGTTATTTTCCCAGTAAATTCAGTTTTTTTCCTAAACAGCGAATTTCTAATAACCGTATTGGGGAATAATAAACATAAATAAAATAGTGTTTTACTTGCATTACAATTAATAGAATAAAATGTAAGAAACACTGGATTTACTGGAAATTTTTGCTATTGCTAGAGGCAGTGTACGCTTTCAGTAATGCTGAAATTGACCAATGAGAGTTCAGAATATGGCATAATTGAAAAACTTTTAATATGTTCGCCAATGTTATTCATGTGAAAACATTTACAAAATATGAAATGTTTAAAATAATTTTCTAAAATTTATTTTTGAAATGTACAAGTTCACATTTGGAAATGCTTCCGGGTTGGTTCCTCCTCACCCCTGAAGGCTTGCACCAGTTGTCAGATGAGTGACGAGGGGTGGGGCAGATGGCGGAAGCGGAAGAGCCGGTTGACCGGTGGTCAGGTTGGCCAGCCTGACCTCCGACCCTGGACTCCAGTCAGCTCTGTTGGACTCCAGGTCTGCCCGCATGTGTCACTTCACCCGCCCCTCGAATCTGCATAAACAGCCCCTCACTGTCCCTCAAAATCCTTACGTACAGCTCATTCAAAACATACATTTTTAGTAGATGTTTCCTGTTGGGGTTCGGTCAAGGTTTATCCAAAAAATACAATTTTTAAAAATGTGTATTTTTTATTTATAAATGTTTATTTGGTTGTGGTTTATTATCCCACGTAAATTTAAACAAATTATGAGAGGGAATAGAATAAAAAATCTATCTGTCCCAGCCCGGAATCGAACCTGGATCTCCTGCTATCCGGGCCTTAAGCACGCCGGCCCGGATAGCAGGAGATCCAGGTTCGAGTCCTGGCTGGGACAGATAATTTTTTTATTCTATTCCCTTTCATAATTTATGTATTTTTTATTATCTGCTGACTTTTCGGCTTATGTTGTAAGCCATCTTCAGGGCGAAAGGGGACGTCATGCCACCTGGATCAAATGTTCATGATAGTATTATAATTCATTTAAACAAAAAAATATTTTTTTCTTAAAGGTGTTAAAGAAGATTCCAGACATGTGGAATTTCTCGATTTTTAATAATAATTAGATATAAATAACTAATAAATAATTATGTATTCATGTATATAATAAATAAATATACATGCATTTTAATGATGCATATATTGAATAAAGAATTATGAAAAAAATAAAATCACTTACTATCTCCCTGAAGGCTTTCATATTTAATGAGTGTACAAAAAAAAAAAAAAATTCTGCTTTATCAAGTCCAAGGTTCATAGGAACACAGGATAAATACTAGGGAAGTATCATACCTTCTATTATCCGTCTTCATTGGTTTCTGCAAACCATCTTCTGTTGGCGAGCGCTTTCGGACATTCGGCCACGAGGATGGACAATGCCCGAAAGCGCTCGCCAACAGAAGATGGTTTGCAGAAACCAATGAAGACGGATAATAGAAGGTATGATAGTTCTATATTCATTGGTGGTGGAAATAACCTTTTAGATTATTTACTTGGGAAGTTGTAGGTGCTTTTAAAATGCGAAAAACCCCATAAGACCCAAAGAAAAAAGGATTTAGAAACGTCCTATAAACACATTTATATATTTATTTTTTCATAGACATTTTTAATTTAAAAATTAAATTAAATTTAACCTTCTCCTGCATTGTTATTTTTTCTCGTATTCCCATTCTTACAATAACTATAAAACAGAAAGTAAAACATTCACACACACACACACACACACACATACACATTTATAAAACGATTAACAAAATACTAAGAATATACAAACAAACAAAATATAAAGAATACTTTTAAAAAAGGAACATTATAAATAATCAGAAGACTTTTTTTTTGTTGGAGTTCGATCGAGGTAGATTCAAAAATATAATATAAAAAATACACATTTCATTTAAACTCTATTTTTTGGACCTAACTCCAACAAAAAACATCTACTTATAATCTCCACGGTCAAAAACTCTCCATTGGAACTTTATAAAGATTATGACAAACAAATCTCTCCAGAGGACAACTAAGAATCAACCTACGAGTCCAAGGATTTATATATAATATGCATATTTAAGACCAATGGTCAAGCTGAGGTTAGAAATTCGTAGAAAAAAGTGATCCAATATTTTAAAGGACTGAAAATTTTATAATCCTATTTAATACTTACCAATACTTAATAATCCCTTTAGAAAATTTTCTCTCAACTTGTTAAATCCCATTCGACTTCTTCGAAAAAAGACGGTTTAGTTTTATGTTTCAAAAAAGAAACATGACCGTGTTCTAGCAAAGAGAACCGCCTTCAGAATACACCCACTTTTATGCTATATCCGTACATTTTCATTTTAGGAGGGAATGGGGGGGGGGGAGCTTATAGGTATAATCTTGATAGAATGTGACGGTCTACTACAACACATTGTCTAAAGTAAATATTTATCCGCGTGTATCGAAAAACGGACGGTTATTCCAATTAGTATATACCGTTGGTGGGCGGGTCGCATAAAAAAGAAGTCAAGATCTGTTTACCGTCTACTAAAAGACTCAACTCCCCTATAAACTTTGTGCGGGTTGGGATGGCAGAGGAAGGCCCGGGTTATCGACATCCTCCCCTCACAAACACACACACACGCGGCGAAAAAAGGTGTCTCGCTCGATGGCTACAGTGTAAACTCGATTAGAGGGGCCGGGGTTCGACTTAAGAGCGTGTCCTATCTCTGGGCCGGTTCCCGCAGGCGTCTTCTCCCGAGTTATGGTAATCTTCCGAGATAGGTCCTCGAAGGGCAGGCTAGAGAGAACCGGCTAATTTGAATTCTACCGCTAGCAGGTAGTCATCAGGACCTGTGACCCTTGCTTAAGCAAATATCATATCCGTTATATATACATAAAAAAACTTTTACTTAGGGGATGTGTAAACTTAGCAGATTTCTCATATGTGCTGGCTCAACTGGTCAGAAATAAAAGTAAAGCAAAAAAATACAATAAAATTATTAAAGTAGTATATGCTGATATAGTGTAGATTTAAGGCGTCGCTGGGTGACTGCTCCGAGACGGAAGGTGGCAGCTCCTGAAGACAGCGGCAGACGTTCATGGTGTTTGTAGGTGAGGTCCTGGATGTGAAAAGAGATGGGCTCAACTCCCAGTTCCCTCCTGATCTGCTGATTCCTTACGAACCAGGGTATAAAAGTAAAACTCTGCTTTGATTTTTCACAAGACGAAATAGGCAATAAAGAAAAAACCGCCACGGAAAATATTTTAAAATAAGTTCTTAAATATATTCCATAAAAAGTCTGTTAGTGGTTAAAAACAAAAATGTCACAAGACATAAACGTAAGAAACAAATAAAATACGCCCATTATGTTCCAAACATGTTTTTAAAAAACTAAAATTTTAGAAAAATGGAGAGTTACTGGCTGGGGGGCCGTTGGTGAGCTGCTTATATAACTTCGTGGAAATGTCGAGAAGAGCCTAAAAGATTTTCATCTAGATTTCTTAGTAACCCTTCTTCCCTTCCCAAGACAAAGGAAGCAGGTGGCATAGTTCAATTGGCCTCTTCCCATATAGGTCTGGTCCTCACGCCACCTACTTCTCTAGTCTTTAACAATACTAAATAGCTGCAAATCGAGGCATCCAAGTTGCCCTAGAAAAAAGCTGATCTGAGCTTAAAATTGTTTTTCAACGGGGATCCAGGGGGCCTCCCCCCTCCCTGTGATTTACAAGAGTGGAGCAGCAGAATAACTGTTACCTATCTCAAGTAGCAGTCACAGACAGCCGTTTGTTTGGTAACTTAAAAATGAAAAAAAATTCCAAATAGTATATAATGTAAATATTATAAATGTAGAAAATTACACCTCAAAACAATTTGTTTCTTATAATTTTCACCTAATAATCCTAGGTATCAAATTCCTGATTATCCTAGTTATCAAGGAATTTCGAATTTGGTCTTCCTCTTAACTCCTCTAAGTAATACCTGAAAATTAATCACAAGTTCCTAATTCGGATTTTCTATTTTTAAAATTGCAAATACTTGAGAGGGCACCGACAATTTTAATAAAAATTTACTTTTCTTAGAACAATGTTTGGGTAGCAAGAATATTTAAAAGCTACTGAGCGTTAAATAAATAATAGTGGAGAACAACCATTTTATTATTTCCTTCTAAAATTTCATTCATTTCAATACTTCTCCCTAGACAGTAGGGGAGTTCTCCTTTGACAGGGAAATTCGAAGTACCTACATGTTCTCCTTTCGCAACGATTAGGTTGGTTGCTGGAGAGATCCAAGACGTGACGTAGAGCATGCTAGACGGCAGTCAAGAGAACCTCATCAAGGCTCCCCCCCCCCCCCCCCGTAATCTATCGAATTTAATTTGCTCTCGCACACACAGAGCCACTGTAATTGTACCCCGCCTCTAGTTACTAATTATCCCGCTAGGTGCCGCTCACTCTCCCTCACTCTCTCTCTCTCTCTCTCTCTCTCTCTCTGCCCCTACAGACATATTAATTTTCGAGTGCCTTCCACTCTCATGGAGACCAACCAACTTACTTGAACCTTAGAGATTCTAACCAATGAGTTAGCAGACAGGCTAAATTAAAAAAAATAGATGTACTAAAATATAGATGCATACATATTGTACATATGTACTAAACTAATGTTTACTAGGACATAATTAGCTGACTTAAATAAAAAAATAAGCAATCTAGTTCATACAGATATAAATCCTGTTTGGCCTTGTTAGATTACATGATTTTTAAAAACGGATTAATCATTTCAAAAAATAAAGGCCAATTTCAGATCCTACAAAACTATTCTATCATACCTTCTATTATCCGTCTTCATTGGTTTCTGCAAACCATCTTTGCCGAAGATGGACAATGTCCAAAAGCGCTTGCCAACAGAAGATAGTTTGCAGAAACCAATGAAGACGGATAGATCGTTCTATATTCATTGGTAGTGATAATAACCCTTTAAAAAATATTCTATTCAAAGTTAATATGATTTAATTATTTAATATGATGTTAAGCTATTTTGAGGGGATTTAGTAGATTTTGGAAAAAAATATATGTTAAAAAAATTACGATAAAAACAGTTTTCATTAAAGCCATCATTTCAGAATTTCTTCAGGCTGTATGAGCAACATTAAACAAAATAAAATATAGACAAATTTAATTTAATTTAATTTAAAATTTTAAAGAAAAAAAAAGTTAAAACTAAACTTTCTATGCATCCGCATTGCAGAATGTGCTGGAGACTAAAAGAAAATTACAGATAACAGTAATAGGGTGAAAGAAGAAAAGTATGAGAATTATAGCTGGGAAATAGGCATTTATTAAGGGAATAGTAAAGGCCAAAGGATTAGGGGAGATAGGTGAATATGACAGGTTGAATGTTGATGAATAATTTTATTTTAAAATACTTTAAATTCCACTAAGATTTGGTTAGATATCTCTTCTTTTTTCCCATAATTATATGCACAAAATTTAGTATAAGAAGTTACATTGTAAGCCATTTTCAGGACTATCTTGAAAGCTAGAGGGGATATCGTGCCACCTGGGTCAAATGTTCATGACTGTAACTTCACTCATACAGTAACTTGTATGGTTGAATGGTCCGAGGTTCGATCTTGTCCTTTGAAAGCCATTTTTTTTTTTCACTAAGGAAAGTACACCTACGCAATATAATTCATGAGGATACTCAACATATTTCTTTGTAGGATCCATTAAAGACCGCCGTCAAATTTCCAGTAGATCTGACCTTCTTAATTTTTTTTTTTTTTTTCAGACTGGATAACATTTTTCGTGCAGCTACGTAGACTACAGTGCGTGCCTCTGAGTCTCATCCTCAGTGGCTTTCCTCATACGTTTGAATTGCAGAATAGTTTCTTGACACACGCCCATCTCGCGGCGAACTTCGGCCTTCACCTATATAAGCCTCTGAATCCTTTGGGTGCGACACTCCGATAATTCCTCATACTTTACGAAGCCACGATTCAAAACGCCCCACCTGTTCGATGATTTCTGGCGCTCCCACCTAAGTCGATCTTCCACACCGGGGATCGCCTTCTAACGATTCTATGCTTCATTTAAAACGTTTCGGCCAGATATTCAATGTGCTCTGAGAGGGTGCCTTCCCTTCATGGGCTCCCAACAACTGACTATGAATTCGGTCAGAGGTTTGTCTCTATTTGGTAAATAATTAAATTATACTAATATAAGTCTCCTCCTCATAATATAATAACATTTTATACTATCGGCAGATAATCTTTTTAAAAAATACACTTTTTTTTAAATTTGAATTTTTTTTTTTTTGGATCTACCTTGACCGAACCCCAACTAAAATCATCTAATAATGTTCAGGTAGGCTTCGACGGTCGTCAGATGTATTTACCGTTTCTTCTTCCGGGTTGGACCGTGTCAAATTGTTGTTATTTGCCGAACTTTCGCACATCATGTGATGGCATCTACATTCTCTTTTCAGCCCTGAAGAAGCCATCTCATGATGTGCGAAAGCTCGGCAAATAACAACAATTTGACACGGTCCCACCCGGAAGAAGAAACGGTAAATTCATCTAATAATTTTATACTAATAGTTATCATTAAAATATAAAATCAAAAATCTGTGTTAAAGATTACTAATGGAAACAATTTACTTTTGACTTAAATTTAATAATGAACAGAGGGGGGTTAGAAATAGAAAGTTCACAAAACTTATAATTGTAATGTTTTCGTTGATTTTGGAACAATAGGTATAAAACGCAATATAGTAACATCTAAGCTCTATATTTACTTTATGGAAAATTCTTATTAAGGATGAAATTTATTTATTAATGTAACTAAAATTGCAGAGCACTTACCCCATTGAACATGTTCATGGCCTACTTAAGAGAAAGATGAGCTTAGTTTTCGGAGTTCCTTGCCCAGGGACTTTTATTTTTATTGAGAAAGTACATTCGACACCAATCGGACAATAATGTTTCTAAATAGAAAATATTTAAAGTGACTAGTCAATCATTTTCCACTTATACCTTTGGATACATTTCACTTTAACATCATGTTTAATTAGTTAACTTATCTCATCAGCGTTCCTCCCAGAATCCCGGCCAATGGGGAACATTAAGACAAACTGACGAGACCAAGATAAACGTCTACAAGAAATTGTTGAGGGGGTGGAATGGAGGGGGGTTGAATGCCTGAACCCCCCTTCCCCCTCTTTTGTAATTGGGGACACAGCGTGGCCCGAGATTGAAGAGGCACAATATCGGCCCTGTCTCTCTGTCTTAATCGAGAGTAATTAAAATTTAATTTGGGACTGGAGCTGCCGGTGCCGCAGAGAGGGAGTTAACGCCGCGCACCTGCACCCCCCACCACCCTCTACCCCTTCCCTTCTATTGAAATATCGATACTGATTAACCTTGTAAAGCAGACCTTACCCCTATGCCTCCCTTCACATTATATATCCACTCTCATGGAGACCAACCAACTTACTTGAACCTTAGAGATTCTAACCAATGAGTTAGCAGACAGGCTAAATTAAAAAAAATAGATGTACTAAAATATAGATGCATACATATTGTACATATGTACTAAACTAATGTTTACTAGGACATAATTAGCTGACTTAAATAAAAAAATAAGCAATCTAGTTCATACAGATATAAATCCTGTTTGGCCTTGTTAGATTACATGATTTTTAAAAACGGATTAATCATTTCAAAAAATAAAGGCCAATTTCAGATCCTACAAAACTATTCTATCATACCTTCTATTATCCGTCTTCATTGGTTTCTGCAAACCATCTTTGCCGAAGATGGACAATGTCCAAAAGCGCTTGCCAACAGAAGATAGTTTGCAGAAACCAATGAAGACGGATAGATCGTTCTATATTCATTGGTAGTGATAATAACCCTTTAAAAAATATTCTATTCAAAGTTAATATGATTTAATTATTTAATATGATGTTAAGCTATTTTGAGGGGATTTAGTAGATTTTGGAAAAAAATATATGTTAAAAAAATTACGATAAAAACAGTTTTCATTAAAGCCATCATTTCAGAATTTCTTCAGGCTGTATGAGCAACATTAAACAAAATAAAATATAGACAAATTTAATTTAATTTAATTTAAAATTTTAAAGAAAAAAAAAGTTAAAACTAAACTTTCTATGCATCCGCATTGCAGAATGTGCTGGAGACTAAAAGAAAATTACAGATAACAGTAATAGGGTGAAAGAAGAAAAGTATGAGAATTATAGCTGGGAAATAGGCATTTATTAAGGGAATAGTAAAGGCCAAAGGATTAGGGGAGATAGGTGAATATGACAGGTTGAATGTTGATGAATAATTTTATTTTAAAATACTTTAAATTCCACTAAGATTTGGTTAGATATCTCTTCTTTTTTCCCATAATTATATGCACAAAATTTAGTATAAGAAGTTACATTGTAAGCCATTTTCAGGACTATCTTGAAAGCTAGAGGGGATATCGTGCCACCTGGGTCAAATGTTCATGACTGTAACTTCACTCATACAGTAACTTGTATGGTTGAATGGTCCGAGGTTCGATCTTGTCCTTTGAAAGCCATTTTTTTTTTTCACTAAGGAAAGTACACCTACGCAATATAATTCATGAGGATACTCAACATATTTCTTTGTAGGATCCATTAAAGACCGCCGTCAAATTTCCAGTAGATCTGACCTTCTTAATTTTTTTTTTTTTTTTTCAGACTGGATAACATTTTTCGTGCAGCTACGTAGACTACAGTGCGTGCCTCTGAGTCTCATCCTCAGTGGCTTTCCTCATACGTTTGAATTGCAGAATAGTTTCTTGACACACGCCCATCTCGCGGCGAACTTCGGCCTTCACCTATATAAGCCTCTGAATCCTTTGGGTGCGACACTCCGATAATTCCTCATACTTTACGAAGCCACGATTCAAAACGCCCCACCTGTTCGATGATTTCTGGCGCTCCCACCTAAGTCGATCTTCCACACCGGGGATCGCCTTCTAACGATTCTATGCTTCATTTAAAACGTTTCGGCCAGATATTCAATGTGCTCTGAGAGGGTGCCTTCCCTTCATGGGCTCCCAACAACTGACTATGAATTCGGTCAGAGGTTTGTCTCTATTTGGTAAATAATTAAATTATACTAATATAAGTCTCCTCCTCATAATATAATAACATTTTATACTATCGGCAGATAATCTTTTTAAAAAATACACTTTTTTTTAAATTTGAATTTTTTTTTTTTTGGATCTACCTTGACCGAACCCCAACTAAAATCATCTAATAATGTTCAGGTAGGCTTCGACGGTCGTCAGATGTATTTACCGTTTCTTCTTCCGGGTTGGACCGTGTCAAATTGTTGTTATTTGCCGAACTTTCGCACATCATGTGATGGCATCTACATTCTCTTTTCAGCCCTGAAGAAGCCATCTCATGATGTGCGAAAGCTCGGCAAATAACAACAATTTGACACGGTCCCACCCGGAAGAAGAAACGGTAAATTCATCTAATAATTTTATACTAATAGTTATCATTAAAATATAAAATCAAAAATCTGTGTTAAAGATTACTAATGGAAACAATTTACTTTTGACTTAAATTTAATAATGAACAGAGGGGGGTTAGAAATAGAAAGTTCACAAAACTTATAATTGTAATGTTTTCGTTGATTTTGGAACAATAGGTATAAAACGCAATATAGTAACATCTAAGCTCTATATTTACTTTATGGAAAATTCTTATTAAGGATGAAATTTATTTATTAATGTAACTAAAATTGCAGAGCACTTACCCCATTGAACATGTTCATGGCCTACTTAAGAGAAAGATGAGCTTAGTTTTCGGAGTTCCTTGCCCAGGGACTTTTATTTTTATTGAGAAAGTACATTCGACACCAATCGGACAATAATGTTTCTAAATAGAAAATATTTAAAGTGACTAGTCAATCATTTTCCACTTATACCTTTGGATACATTTCACTTTAACATCATGTTTAATTAGTTAACTTATCTCATCAGCGTTCCTCCCAGAATCCCGGCCAATGGGGAACATTAAGACAAACTGACGAGACCAAGATAAACGTCTACAAGAAATTGTTGAGGGGGTGGAATGGAGGGGGGTTGAATGCCTGAACCCCCCTTCCCCCTCTTTTGTAATTGGGGACACAGCGTGGCCCGAGATTGAAGAGGCACAATATCGGCCCTGTCTCTCTGTCTTAATCGAGAGTAATTAAAATTTAATTTGGGACTGGAGCTGCCGGTGCCGCAGAGAGGGAGTTAACGCCGCGCACCTGCACCCCCCACCACCCTCTACCCCTTCCCTTCTATTGAAATATCGATACTGATTAACCTNACGTAGGCTTCGACGGTCGTCAGAAGTATTTACCGTTTCTTCTTCCGGGTTGGACCGTGTCAAGTTGTTGTTATTTGCCGAGCTTTCGCACATCATGTGATGGCTTCTTCAGGGCTGAAAAGAGAATGCGAGTTGTAAAAGAGAGATTTAAAAATATTTTTAAAGGATTTTTAAATCTCTCTTTCACAACACTCATTCTCTTTTCAGCCCTGAAGAAGCCATCACATGATGTGCGAAAGCTCGGCAAATATCAACAACTTGACACGGTCCAACCCGGTAGAAGAAACGGTAAATACATCTGACGACCGTCGGAGCCTACGTGAAGAAGAGGAGCTAAGTTCCATATGGAAGAAGCAGCACGAGAGATTTCTTTGTAGAAAAAAAAGATACCATATTTGAATTCTTATTAAGTTATGACAATCAGAAATTGATTTATGTTCGTATTTGAATAACACTTTCCCTGTTATGTACGTAGTAAGATATTATTGTAGGACATTTTATTAAACGAATTCAAGTAAAAAAATTGTTTTTCTGAACTCAATTTTTTATTTCATTGCCGGTTTAAATGTTATATGATGCAAATAGTAAATGACTTGGTAAATTGTAATTTATTAATCTTGTCATGATGATAATTGTGGTAAAGTAATCCCATATTTCATTATTAATTTGAATCGCACAAGATGATATATTCGTCATACTTGGCGGTCAGACTCCTAGTTAGGTGAGGGAAACCAGAAATTATTCTCATCTCCCTCGGTGGTGTAGTTATTAGCGCACCCGCCCGGAAAGTGGGAGATCCGAGTTCGATTCGAAGTGAGATTTTTCTGGCTCCCTGTACGATTCAAGTTATTAACTTCGTGTTTCAGCTTCTGAATTATAATAAACAATTATTGTTATTGATGTTATATTATTGTTGTTGTATTTCTGTTTTATATTTCGTTTTATTACTACTGTGTTTTAATAAATCTCACTAAATATTTAGGTATTTTAGTTGATGTTATTATAATGCTGTTGTATTACATTNACATGTTTGCATGAGGCCTAAACAAATTTTACAGCTTCCTTAAGTATTTTAAAATTCAAAAAATGAAGCTGTACGTACTAATTTTCCTTTTTATTTGTATTTATGGAAAATTCTTATTAAAATGTTTAAAGGATGCTTATAGACGTAAAGTAAAAGTTATAAAAATCCTGTGCTTCTAAGTGAATTCAAGAGAGTTCATTCTTTGCCATCAATATCAATTTAGTCCAAGAATTTATCCAAAATTTTAACTCCAATTTAAACTTATAATTTTAATGCTAGCCTGTGTATTATTATCTCTGTATAAAACCTCAGCATACTATCATTAAAGAAGAATTAGCCATTCTTGTGTCTTCTGGTTTTTATTTAGTAAATTTATAGCATGTGAATGAGGTATTACTAAAAACCCAACAGGTAAAATTTTAAGTAATCGACTGGATAAATATTTAATTAAACCTTAAGCTCCTTATTAATTATTATATAAACATTTATTAAGGAAGAGTATGAATGTTCACGTAACCACGATAGGTGACCGCTTCCCATAACTTTCCTACCCAGTTGAGAGCAAATATTAGTGGTTTTGCTCATTACACACATTGTTCTCTTCTTTTTGTAAGATAAATTTCCTTATTTACTCTACTTTATATCCATAATATACTTTAGTTTAAGGAACTCCTGCCTGATGCACTGTAAAAGTGTGAAACGTCTATGACGACAAATTTAAACCAAGCGAAACTCCCTATTCACTACTTTTACCTTGGCAAACATTTTCGAATTTAAGCAACTAAATACTAATTTGAATGTAAATGTTTGTAGGAGGAGTTTGAATTTATTATGATGAACTATAATTCATATATTGAATGAATACATCGTGACCGCTGCTTCCCGGCTCTCTTACAGTCTAACTTTGTACATTTTTTTTTTTTTTTTTCCTGGGCCCATTATTCAATTTTTCTATTTATTTCTTAAATAAGAATGGTGAAGACTAAGAGATAGAACCTCATAAGGATGAGTGGCATCTTTCCAAATCTCGTATATTCCAATCAGGTTTTTGTTTAGCTTATGTACATAATTTACTTCCTAATAAGTTTTAGATTTACACTCTAATGGAATATATATGAATCTATGTAAGCTGTAAATTTTTTCATCAATTAATTATTTTCAAATTAGTTATCTTCAATAACTAATAATTTCCCACTGAAATATTTTCATTTAAATTTCCATTAAACAGTTCAACTAGCTGACAATAGATAAATGAGGTTTGTGTTTAATCAGCTCTCTAAAAATGTATCTCCTTAATGCTTAATTTATTTAATGATTATTTTATATATCACAATTTACCTATCAAATAAACTCATAATCTTTCACATTTAGCACCTCATTACATCTTTTTCGTTTGGAGATTCTCTTCAAAAGGGAGAGAATGAGTCAATTTATTTCCAATTTGCTTGCCTAACATTCCTTTTCAATAACCGTATATACTTAATTATTGTCTTTTTATTCTACATTTCCTTTCTCAATGAAACATTTCAGAACGAGTAAAAAACATTTTCCAAGAATTAACAATTAATTTAAAGATTACCTAAAAATGAAAAATTAATTGATTAAAATATAATGATAGGTATTTAATTTATTGTTTGTCAATTTATTAGAGAAAATTGGATGAATTAAATACAAATTTGAATTTTGACTCCTGAATAATAAAAAATATATGTGTGTCCCCTATTGATTCCTCAGTTCTCTTTAGTTTAACCTCTTTGGCATAGTCTCTCTCTTTGGGAATTCTTATAACATTATATTTACCTCTCTGTTATGTTATTGTTACATATCTTAGTAATCACTCTAGCAAAAAGTAAACAAAATGTGCGATGTGAAGAAAGTAAGTTTTAGTACTTAATACATTTAAAATGACCTTGTCTTCCGAATTCACTTAAATATTACCTCATTCCCTTTTTTTTTTATTAAGTTGTTATCTTTGCTCAATGAAAGACCTTTTTATTTTTATTTCATAGCTTTCTTATTTAAAATAATTCAGTACTGGTTCTCCTCGATGCACAGTTAAACACTTAAGGAATTATAATAATTTAATCAAAAATTCAAATTGCTTGACAGCAATATTCCTGAAGAAGCTCTTACAATTTAAGAGTTACTCATTTCTGATTAATTCATCTGTTGGCTTTAATGCTAGGCATTATAAATAATTTATATTAGCTTTCTTTGGTTTCCTCTTTCCAGCTACCTTTAAGCCAGTTTTAGGATTATAAGAATATATTTTGTAAAATACTTTCAGTTTAAGTTATCATATTTTGGTAATAAATTATAGATATACTGTCCAACATACCATGCTTTACTGACTAGTTTATTTTAAAAACTCGTTTAACTTATTTTAAAAAATTAATCATTTAAATTCTTACTCTAGAAATTTGTGAGACCTTACTCGCCCTTGGATAGCTACTCAATAATTTAAGTAATAACCAGTATTTGATAAAATAATAAATATCCTTTCCCCCTTCTCCACAGGTTCTTACAGTGTTTATCGAGTAATTTAAAAAATATTAGGTATTATTGTTTCCCACAATTTTCCAAGAAGCCTAACTAAAAGCATATTCAGCCCTCTGATTGTGAATGACACATAAGAGAAGTCTTGCTTCCTTCAGGGCAGGGTGTCTTCATTCACTTCTTTTTCAGGAATTTAAAATTGATACAGAATTGCGACATGATTTAATACTCTAATCCAGCTTCTAAACATGTTTGCATGAGGCCTAAACAAATTTTACAGCTTCCTTAAGTATTTTAAAATTCAAAAAATGAAGCTGTACGTACTAATTTTCCTTTTTATTTGTATTTATGGAAAATTCTTATTAAAATGTTTAAAGGATGCTTATAGACGTAAAGTAAAAGTTATAAAAATCCTGTGCTTCTAAGTGAATTCAAGAGAGTTCATTCTTTGCCATCAATATCAATTTAGTCCAAGAATTTATCCAAAATTTTAACTCCAATTTAAACTTATAATTTTAATGCTAGCCTGTGTATTATTATCTCTGTATAAAACCTCAGCATACTATCATTAAAGAAGAATTAGCCATTCTTGTGTCTTCTGGTTTTTATTTAGTAAATTTATAGCATGTGAATGAGGTATTACTAAAAACCCAACAGGTAAAATTTTAAGTAATCGACTGGATAAATATTTAATTAAACCTTAAGCTCCTTATTAATTATAAAAATGTATTATTAATTTATTTATAATAAAGCATTGCTGGCAGGTGTTTTCAGTATTCTGCTCTTTTTTTATTCTACCTCATGAGAAACTTTTTCTATGTTTCCTTTTATAATTTTGGATATTTTTAATTTTACTGGTTGTTGGTTTCCAATTGCTTTATGGTTAGTTTTACCCGTGGCAGCCTTGGTGATCCTCATGAGAAAATAAGGGCTTTGGACATCATTATCATATGTTCAAAGTTACTTTTAATGTAATGCTTAAAAAGAAAGAAAAAATCATCTCAGCTATTTTTAAATTTTCATTTTAAAATAGTACTTTATATGGCATAAAGTGTCAATTAACTTTCTTTTATACCCTGTATTATATTGTACTCCATCTCTGGTCCTCCTAAAACACTTAGGATCTATTAATTGATTAAATGATTTGGTCAAAACAGGTTTTATATTTAACAAATAAGACAGTTTAAACATAAAATATCTCTCTTAAATATTAATAACCATGAACCTGACCTTTCATATGATTTATAGAACCCAATTTTCTATAAAATCATCTTAGCTCCCTGCTTTTAATATTTAAATTAAGCCTATGAACTCAAAATAAAAAGTTAATCTAGAGAACAAAGTGGAGAAATTTCAATTCTTTCATCTGAAATTACTCTTCTGTAGATCAGCTGTGAAACAATCCCTGTTATCTGTTTAAATGTTTGTTTTGTATCTATATCATTTCTCACACTGATGATTTATTTAGGAGACCCTTTTGTTTCAGTTTGAGATGGCAAACTTGCAACATTCAAGTGTCCTACCACCTTATAATGGCGAAATTGATCACATGTGCTATTTGTCAGACTGCATTGGTGAGCTTTTCCTGAATGATGAATTCAGTGATATTAAATTTCAAGTTGAAAATGAAGTTATTCCTGCCCATAAAGTTATACTTGCTGCCCGTAGTGAATATTTCAGGTAAGTCTTTTAATTGAAGCTTCTTATGGTATTCATTTCAGTAGGAAGGAGTAGATCCAATTTTGCTCTACCAAAGAAATTAGGTCTTAATTTTTTGAAAAACATAATCAAATTTTAATATTTGTTTTAAATTTATAAAGGTTCAAAATGTGAGGTTTGTATTAAACGTATTGAACTAAGTTTGCAGTTTAGCAAGTACTTTATAGAAGAGTTACTCAAGTTATAATGAGTTATGCTAATGTTAATAAAAGATTGATTTATGAAATAGATAACTTTCACTATATTTTTGAAAGTTATTTGAAAAATATTTTAATATATGACTGGTAAAAGATACTTTTATAGCCAGAAATTAAGGCTGAAACATTGGCAATAATAAAAACTTTTTTGTTTATAAATCAGTTTTTATTTATTCAGATCCCAAGACTGAATCCCCAACCAATTCTTCCTCATACTTTAATGAATATTTTTTCTTTGAAAATTATTTTTATTATTCTAGACTTGATTACTGAATTTTTTTTTTTTACATTGAAAAAATTTCTTACTATACTTCAGTACATCTTTTATTTATTTATTTTTTACAAAGTTTAAATGAAAACGTAGTTTCAGAAATAGTTTATCAATTTTTATAATCATTGCTTTCTGCTTAACATATATTGAAGAATAAATTACATTTAGAACATTATTTCTTCTTGATCATTGAATACAAGATATTCACCTAATAATCTTATTAGGCTTCAGATATTTCTGATGTTTAATTAGTTTTAAAACAGAAGTTTTTTTTTTCAATTAATGGATAGAGCACCAGTCAGTATATTGATTGACAATTTAGTTTAAGTTTAAAAGACGTCAACATCCAGTAATATTATAATTGAAGTTCTGTGCTGCATATTATATTATGTTCTATCTTGATGTTCAAACACACTTGTTCTTTTGTCATAAGGTTTATATTTTCTGGCTTGAATTTTGGCTTAGAAGTAAGGCTAGAAATATATTCTATTGTTGTGACTTAACTATAAGTTTTATTTATTTATTGTTATAGAGCCTTGCTGTTTGGGGGCATGAGAGAATCTCAACAAACAGAAATAGAAATACCAGGAGCTAATGTTAATGCATTCAAAGCACTTTTGAAATATATATACACTGGAAAGTTATCACTTACATGTCTCAAGGTAAATAGATTTTGTTTTTCCTGTTCCTTTTAACTATAAAATAAAATGAAGTGAACTATCTGATACACTGCAAATACTCAACATTTTTAAAATTCAAGTGGAAATTAATTTCTACATGAATTTTAAAATTAAAATGATTTGACGGATGAATGATAAGTTTATTGACTTATCTCTAAACTTGAAGAATATCTTTATGGTCTTTAGTTTTCCACATCATTGATGGAAGGCTAATTGTGAATGATCAGAGCAGACTCTTAACTTACTGAGTTATTAGCAATTCTTGGTCTTTATTCTTAAATTTACCCTAAATCAACCTAGTTAAAATATTTGAATTATATCCAATGTAGGATTTCTGAAGATCCATTAATATTTTATAAATTTTTTTTGTGGTATTTAATCCCACGTAAATTTTAACAATTTTTTAGTGCAAGGAAACAGAATAAAAAATCTAATTGTCCCAGCCAGGATACGAACCTGGATCTCCTGCTTTCCAGGCCAGTGTGTTTTCCATTTATGCTACCGAGACAAGTCTGATAAGTTATTAAATTCCCCGCACTAGTGTCGAGAGTCTAACCTACAAGAAAGGCGAATATATCGTATTATGCTCGGAGGAGCTGACATTGTCAAGCTGTTTAAATGACTCTCGTTATTAATGCACCAGCCCAGCCCGGAAAGCAGGAGATCCTGGTCCTGGCTGGGACAGTTAGATTTTTTATTCTGTTCCCTTGCACTAAAAATTGTTATCCATTAATATTGTTTGAGCCGCATCATAATAGAGAATAGCTTCATTCCCCCATTGAAAATCAGTCCAAAAATATATATTTTGTGTTCTTTTTATCTGTTTTTGTATTTTAATTTTATTCCAGTAATATAAATTAAGTTAGTGAAATTTTAAATTATTCTTAATTATTTCTTGTGCTTATGGTGCTTAGTCTTATGTAATAAAATCTTAGAGTTTTGTAAGCTGGGGTAAACACTTCCTCAATACTTAGGTAAATGTTTGTCAAACGTCCCCGTGGGCGGGGGGGTGAGCTCTGGTAGGGGGGGGGATTTGGGGATTTATGGCGCTCAACTGCAGAGGTTATCAGCGCAGTTTTGTAAGCTCTATGAATTTTGAATATAAAAGCATGCTAAGAATTGGAAGTGTTTTCTTTCCAAGTGTTTTCTAATTTTGCATTAGACAACTGAGATATTTTATGCACATCATTAAATAGGTAAAAATATAAATTTTTAATGGATTTTAAATTCTTCATTACAGGGGGATAACAAAAATTATTTTAGTGAAGATAAATGAGCAGCAAAACTTTTCTTATGCTTCTTAGCTCAGTATAACTGGCCACTGATAATAAACTTTGTTTGTATTCAGCAAATAATTTAAATTAAGCATATAATTTNTATTGATTTCAGAGTAATGCCTCTAATTAATTTTATTAATTGTTTTGAATTTTTATTAATTTATATTTATGTATAGGAAATTAGTTATTCAAAAACTTTTTGGTGGCCACATCATTTAATATTAAGTTCTAAGGGAAATGTTATCTTGGACCCAGTTTTCAAGAAGGTAATAGGGAGTGTTCTGAAATGAATTAATTTAAGTCAGATTTAATGGCCCATAAGTTAAATATTAATCAATAGTTTAACACAATAATTCTTCTGTTCCACTAGCCTTTAATAAGTAATTTAATGTTCTTTGGTGATTCTTTCATCCATATAAAAACAAATTATTGTTAAAACAAACTGAGCTTTTTATTCTTTTAAAATAAACTATTGAATCCACTTGAAAAATATTAAAATCCTAATTTCACCCCTCAAAATAACAAATTTTAAATTTCATGACACTGAAATATAACAACAACCTTTTATAATTCAAAATTTGAATGATAATAAAAATTCCTGTCTGATATATATTGTGCATAAAATTTCTTGGAAACAGCTGAACCGATTTTAATGAAATTTGGGATTTAGGTTTTGTCTCTTCTGACAATGTGCTTTACCTTATATGACTTTTATCTACCACAAGAGGGTTAAATAAAGGTTAAAAGCTACAAGATTCAAATGGTTGCACTTATCGACCTTGGTTATCACCTTTTGTTGATCATATTGAGCTTTATATTCTTCATTGCCCTAGTTACTATTTAAAAAAAAATATATCTCCAGTGGTTATTATAAACCTCAAATTGATTGTATATCATGAAATCAAAAACCTGTTAATTTATTGTTTTGTTAAAGACTTTGGGAGTTTGAGTAAATATAATAGCTATGCAGTAGCTATTTACTTTGTACTTAACTAATTTTTTGTAGTAAAATTATATAAATTGTAAACCAAAAACTACTGAGTTGATTTTAATAAAATTGATAATAATGCTATTTAAAATGCACTTGCACCTCAGCGGAACCTCAGTTCATATGAACATAACCAAGAAAGTCTAAGGTATTATATAAAGGGTTAAAATATTTAACAGCTATAACCTCAAGATAATGCAATTTATCAAGTTTGATTTTCTCTTGATAAAAGTATTGGAACCAAAATTTTGTTCTCTTTTCTCTCCTTAATTTTCACATTGTATATTTTTCATTCCAATAATTTTATTTTATTTTTTTTAACAATAAAATATTTAATAAATTAAAAGAATAAGGCATATTAAAGTATATTATTAAATATGTGGGGAAACAAACTAGTGTGGAATAAGTTGTAGCATTTTTTAATTAATTTTTTGTACCTTTCAGGAAGATTCTATTCTCGACATTCTTGGCCTTGCTCACCAGTACAGATTTGAACAACTTGAAAATGCTATCTGTGATTATCTTGTCAATTCTATTACAAATGAAAATGTGTTTTCAATATATGATTCAGCTCGGCTTTACCAGTTAAAAGTTGTCATTGAGACATGCAAAAAATTTATCGACGATAAATTTGCTCCAAGCTTAGCTAAATCTGACAACCCTCAGAACTTTCTTCATTTGTCTCCGGTAATGTATTATTTAAAATTTTGTATTTTAGCCTAACATTATTGTTCTAACTAATAGTTACATTACTTATATATAACTCTTTATTTAAAAAAAAAATTATTCTGTACATTTTCTATACACTATAATTTTTGATGGGGTACATTGTTGTCCTTGCTTGTCTATCCCAGGATGTAACCCAGCCTCAGAGAGTTAACCCGTGATAGACTACCTGGCACCCATCTTCTTCTTATCCTAGGATAAGAAGGAGACTAGGCAGGGAGTCAAGGAGGGAGGGAGAGGGGGAGAAGAATGCCAGTGCATTCACTCCCTTGTTATTTTAACTAAACTGGCTGGAGTAGGAGGTCCCTTGGCCTCCTCCTCTTGAGGCGTCGGGGAAGGTGATCGGGATGAACTTGGATGCCAGGGAGAGGACTAGAGGATTTGGATGTCCTTGGAGGTTTGTGTGGAACTTTTCAAACCTGGAGGGGATGAACTCGGAAACAGAAAGTACTTGCAGGTCAGAATGGATGGTTTTATTGGGAGGAGTGTTGAGGATTGTGCGAAGGACTTTGGACTGGAACCCCTGGATACATCTAATGTTTAATGGCTTCGTTGTGCCCCGCAATTCAATACCAAATGTCCAGATAGGTCTAATTAATATTTTGTAAAGAGATATTTTGTTTTCTGTTGTTAATCTGGACCTGTGGTTCAGCAATCTGTAGAGCTGTCCAAAGCGTCTGTTTAGTTCTTGTCTCTTTGTCTGTAAGTGAGTCTTTCAGGTTAGTTTACTGTCTAGGTAGAACCCAAGGTAGCGGACTGTCGGAAAGGAGGGAAGCGGAACGTTATTAAGGAGGACTGGCAGACATTGACCTCTGCGAAGTGTGAAGGTGACATTGACTGATTTATTCTCATTTAGGAGTATTCGCCAGCATTTTAACCACTGGAAAATGGAGTTAAGGTGGGATTGAAGGTTATTTGAGGCAGTTTAAGGATCCGGGTTGCAGGAGAGTAGGGCTGTGTCATCTGAATAGAACATGAAGAGTGTGTCAGGAGGTGTTGGGATGTTGACAGTGAAAAGGGTATAAAGAACAGGACCAAGGACACTACCCTGTGGAACTCCCGCTTCAACGGGGTAGAGGTCAGAATACTCCAGACCAATGCAGACTTGAAAGTATCTATCGGAAAAATAGGACATGATGATTAGGTAGTAAGGTTGTGGAAGGATAGACTTGAGTTTAAAGAGCAAGCCCCTATGTCAAACCCTATCGAAGGCTTAAGTCACGTCAAGGAATGCAGAGGAGCAGTATTCCTTACACTCAAGTGTGTGGGAGATGTGATCTATAACTCGGAGACCTTGTTGAATTGTGGAGTGCTTATTTCTAAAACCAAATTGGTGATTAGGAACAAGGTTCATGGAGTCGAGCACGAGCCCAAGTTCCATCATCACGACGAAGAGGTAGGAAAACAGGCTGGAACTTAAGGAGTTTTTTGGTTCCAAAGACAATTATCTTTAGTTGTAAGAGAAGATAGATAGCTATTATAGGATTCTGACCGGTGAGAATTGAGCTCACGCTTCACCAACCGAAAAGCCGGTTGTAGAATTGACGGTCGTCTGGATGACGGGATCTCTGCCATGCGACTCTCGCCTGCGCTTGGACTGGATGAGGTCTAGAATATGAGTGGGGAGAGGAAGTCTGGTGGGTGTGCAGCTTGGTGTTGGGGAAGAAGCGTTCCAAGCACATCTCTGGATAAGGGTTGTAAAGTGATAAATACCATTATCTAGGTCTAGGGATGTTTTTAGAGGAAGGTTGTCTATAGAGTCAGAAAGGAGATTACGGAAGAGATCCCAATCGATGGGGCTCCAAATAAAAGATGGAGGGGATTCTTTGGGTAAAGGTGACAAGGATAATTTAGCGAGAACAGGACTGTGGTCTGAGGAAAAGACTTTCAGGGATGTGACTGAAGAATGAAAGGAATTTCGTCTACGGTGGACAAAGAAGTCTTAAGATGTCTGGGATTTTGTTGGGATCAGTTGGCCAGTATGTAGGAGAGGCCTACATTAGTCAACCCTAAGTCGCGTTTCTAATAGGGTTGACTAATGTAGGAAAGGTTAAGGGAGGATAAGGCATTATGTAAGGATCGACAACGAGAGTTGGATGTCCTAGAGCCCCATAACAAGTGCTTAGAGTTATAGTCGCCTCCTACAAGAAAGTGTGGGCCGAGGGAAGAGAAGAAATCCGAGTACTGACAAGCAGAGGCCGGTTTGTTGGGTGGGCAATATACCGCTGAAATAGAGAGGTTAAAGGAAGAGGTTTTTAGGGATATTGTGGCAGCTTGAAGAAAGTCAGAAGAGTGGGGAGGGAGTTCGAAGTGGGAAAGGCTGTTATTAACTAGGACTGCAGCTCCATGTGTGTGCTCTGCCTTCAGGATGGTCTGTCCTATAAGTCTTATAGCCTGTTATGTAAAGTCGGTTCTGATCATTAGTCGGTTCTCTGTGATAAGGGCAATGTCGATGTTCTCCATGTGTAATAAGTTAATAAGTTCGTTTATGTGATTTCAAGTTTGTTCCAGAAGAGGACAGAGAAAGGATTGGTAGGGGGGATCATTTTTGTTGAAAAAATGCTCTGACAAAGGTTTCAAGGAGAGAGATAAGAGGTGTAATAAGGGATCTAAATTCATTTAGGAATGTGTTAAAGGAGGATACAATGTCAACAGAAGGAGGAGAGGAGGTTGCCAAGTGAGGTGGGTTGGCTGTTGATGGCTGTGACTGAAGGTTGTTAATTCTCTGTGGCAGGTGTTGCATGGGAAGTGGGTTGACAACTGGTTGTGGCCGTTGTTGCTGGGGTTGTGACGGGAAACTCTGGGAGTTGAAGCTGAGAGAGGCGGCTGGAACAGGCTAGGTAGAAGCTGATAGGTCAGTTTTGCGTTGACCGGCAAAAGACGCATAAGATGTGCCTGGAGTAACCATTCTAGTTGGGGCCTTTACTTGAGGGTGAGGTATTTGTACCACTTCTTCAGGGTACTTCATGGCTCTGAGCTTCTGGTAATTGAGGCAGCCTTTGTAATTTGCTGGATGAGCTTGCTGGCAGAGTGTACAAGTAGAAGGTATGTCGCTAAGTCGCGTTTCTGATAGGGTTTTTCTATCACAACTTTGCATCCTAGGATAAATTTGATGTCGTATATCATTTCTGTCTTGCCAACACGATCGAGGTCAACATAAAAGAGTGGTGTGGTCTGAAGTCCACCTAATCGTCTGCATTGGGTGTCTCTTCGGGGTGCGTAAACATTCACCACTTGGCAGACCTTAAATCCAGATTCTTCGAGCTCTTGTTTGATGTCAGTGAGTTACATTACTATAAGGAAGTATAAAGATTGGTTTATTCCATTTATTTGTCATATCATTAGACTATAATTTACCCTTCTAAAATACAATTTTAAGATTTATTGGAATAAGAATGAATATTTATTGTTTTGTTATTTTTTATTTCTGGATATACTGAATATATTATAATGTGTAAAGGGGGACTGCTCCAAGTGTGAATCACTGAATGATGAATGGATACTGTGGATTTTCATTACTGATCACTATTTCATTATCCTTTTGCTTGAGGACCATTACAGAGGAAATTCTAGTTCCAGGCTGAAGTATGCTGTTAATATAATAGACTTTCGAAAGCTTAAAGAGTTCTTCTCATCTTTAAAAAAAAATGCCATCTAAATTGAGACCTTAGAAACTCTGGATCACTCTAGGTATTTTTTCAAGAAATTGGGACAGACTATACAGACTTCTCTTAACTCAACCAAATAGCATTCAACTTTAAAATTATTACAAAGACTACAGAAACAAACTCAACATAATTATCAATACGGCAAAAAACTGATTTTGTAGGAAAAAATAGATGGTTACCCGGTATGCCCAAGAAATTCTGGCAAAATGAATTAACTGGGGGGAAAATAAAAACTACTTTATAAAACTTTACTCCTACAGATAATGACTACAATTGTAATTTAAATAGGTATTTCTGCAAAGGGGGATGGCATCTGCAGATATGCAGAATGCCTTTGACCACATGATCCTCCACTTTTCAGAGCACCTCCCCGTTGTTCCCTGGCAGGTTTTCCTGATAGAAACAAACTTAAGGAGAGTTATAGTACAACTTAGGAGCAGATCAGCACCTGGTCCAGAACACAGACTTTTTCAAATCCTACATGGATGCTCTTATACATTCATTTAGACACATTATCAATTAAAGCTTAATCTCTGGAACCTCTCCCGATCAATTTAAAACAGCAAAGTTTATACCAGTATACAAAGATGTACCAACTCACCTTTACTCTCACTATAGGCCTATTCTGATGTTAAATGTATTTTTTAAATTGATAGAAAAATGTGTGAAATATTCTCTTATAGATTACTTACTGACAAACAATCTACTTAGTGACATCTACAAGAAGTATTTAGACAAAATAAAAACTCTAACAGGGCCATTTTAAAGTAATATCGTTTGTTACCTCAAAATTAAGAGCAGTAAGAAGGTATTAGGAGTGTTTTTAAATCATTCAAAAGCATTTGATTCTATAGATTGAAATATTTTAATGGAAAAACTCTAAAGCATTGATATTGGATGTAATGTTTTGAATGATTTCCGTCATTCATCACAGATAAAACAAGCTGTAAGCATTGAAAATATACTGATCCAATGTCCGGTCGACTACAGGAGCATTCAAGGAAGAACACTGGGACCAGTCCTGTTTCTGGTCTAAATTAATGATATTGAGGCTTTTCTCACAAAAGGAGGCAAACTCATCTTGTTTGCAAATGATGCTAGTGTGGTGGTGCTTTATGGAAACGATGATTGGCAGCAGCTTTATTCGTTCATAGAGCTTTGCTTCCATAGGTTTCAAAATTGGTTTTAAAGCAATTCACTGACAATAAACATATCAAAGATTGAATATTTTCTATTTAAAACAGTAAAATTACAACTGATTTATACATATTTCAATGCAACTTATGAACTAACTGTAAATGCCCGTAAATTGACAGAGTTGAACAGTATAGATACTTCGGTACAATGAGGGACTCCAGATTGAGATGGAAAGAACAGAAAGGTCAAGTTATATCTAAAACAAGGATTTTGATATTTACTTTACAAACATTCTCTGTAAGAAAATAAATTAAAGCAGTGTAATATGCCTATGTAGAGTCTCTCTTAAGCTATGGTATACTGGCTTGGAAGGGGAAGGGGGAGCATTATATTTTTAAAAGTAGTTTTATTTATCAGCTGAGTCTTTACCTTATCTTTAGTGACTCAGCAAATATTGATAGAGCTTGCCCCTGGGAAGTTTTTATGTATCCTCTATATAGCCAGACCCCCCCCCCCC
>KZ807368.1:340259-378164 GCA_000696205.2 Oncopeltus fasciatus | reverse complement strand
TATTTTATATATATGGTGTGTATGTTTGTGTAAGTATATTTGTGTGTGTGTGTGTCTATATATATATATGCAATATTGTATAATCAAACCAATCGTAAACTTATTAATCTGTTTTTAGTTTTCTATTACTTACTTTAGTTTTGTTGAAATTTATATTGCTGCACTGCTGTTGTAAGAATACCAAAAACAAAATATAAACCTTCACTGAATGAAATCTGAAAATAATTTGTTTCTTTGTTTTATTTTTCTGTTATTTTTTTAGATGTATTTTTTCCTAGAAAATAGTGAACCTCTCACTCTTGATCCTTGTTTGCCTATCCCTATACAGACCTTCATTTATCATACCATAGAATGTTTTTAATAGAACTATGTTCTATAGACTTTTAATAAAAATTTCAAATCAAACCATATCCTCCCATTTACCCATTAGAAAAAAAAACAAAGCTTTTTATGTGAAGGACATTTATTGTTTGATGGTATCAAATAAAATGTTATAACTAAGAAGTTTTTGACTGCAACTAAGGGAGTATTCTGCAGGAGAAATAGAAAAATAAAGGAAAGGGGAAGGGATAGAAAGAAAAGATGAAGGCTAATACACTTGCCCATTCATCATATTGATGAAAAACCAGATAGACATTTCAATTACAGTTCTTCTTAGTTGATAAGGTCATTTTACTAAATATAAATCTGACCTTTGAAGCAAATATGGTTAAATCCTGATCTCTTCTTTAGCATACAATGGAGTTAGTGCATGATTCTTATGACTCTATTTAAAATTCCAGCTTGAACTATAAAATCTAAAATTCTATTTTGGACTAGCAGTGTATTTAACTAAAATAAAATACTACAAATTGTAATTCATCACTCCTGAGCTTGTTAATCAATTTTTAAAAAAAACAACAATACTCCTACTCCTATCATTTATTTTATAGTGTAATTAGTATTATTGTAAATTATTATTGTTCTTTAATTTTTATTATAGCAAACATTTTTATGTGCAGGTATTCCATTGTGTCCATTTAGAGTGTCCTGCTGTGACTGGGAGAACAGAAAATGAACGATTAATGGATGAGCCAAATGAACCCACCCCCACTCAGGTATTTCATATAAATACCACTTCCATGTATTACACTGGTTGATATTCAGTCCTAAAGCACACAGAAGTCTAAATTTACTCTGAATCTCTATAAACAGCATAAACTAAACACTTCCTATGTATCATTAAAGATAGAATCAAGTTAAATGACTAAGTTCCCCATACAATCAGATTATGGCAGAGGGAGTGAAAAAAAGAATCACTAATACTGGTTCTGTTCTTGAGGCAAAACACTCACAATCAGTTCTTGGTTGCATTCTGCAATATCTTCCTTAATAAACATTTTTTGGAAAAATGTTATACAACATAAATATATTTTCTACCTATTACATGCTTTTCATTTTTGTGATAGTACTAAGAATACCAAAGTTACTGACACTAATCAATTTTCTTTTCCTTTAAACTACTTCCCATCCACTCCGTTTAAGCCAAAAATTAATTAATTCACTGGTTGTCAATAGAAAGCCTATATATTGAATTAGGTTTCTTTATTATAAAAATAAGGTCCCATCCAATCTCTGAAGTTTCCTTCTAAAATATTTTTTGTAATAAAAGGAATAAAATAACATTTCATAATAATGAAGATAGTGAACATTTTTCAATCTAACCTCCCCTTAAGTTTAATCATGCCCTATGGAAAACTGTCATTGTTAAAGTTTTGATTTATTTAAATCACTTTAAATGCAGACAGATTGTTATTTCATTTCTGTATTAATTTTTATTTATTAATGGATGCATTATTTTATCATTATGTTTTTTAAATTTCAATCATAAAATAAATATATATTCTATTCTTTAGTAGCATTGAAATGCAGATCCTATTCTTTTGAGGTGTCCCTTCTTTAAAGTAAAATAAATTTATGGTCTAATTGTCCATTGTACTTACTAATTTATAATTAGATGCTATTAAATCTAAATTAGTTTAAATTAAATAATTAATTATAAATACACTGTTGAAGATCCTAACTAATTATATCAACTAATTCTTTAAAAAAAAGTTTTTTTAATTCTATTTAATTTGATTATTTGACCCTACTCATTAAGAGTATGAGGATTATCTTGATCAGTGTTATTGTAAAATCATATTTGGAATTGAAATTTGAAAAATAGGATTTTGTATACCTTATCAGAGCTATAGTATAAGACTATTTTATATGATAATATAATGAAAATTATTTGGAAGAAAAAATAAACATTTTATTGGTTGAAGATGAAATTGTGTATAATTTGGTGCAGATAAATTAGACTTATGCATGAAAATTATAGCCATTCTTCTCACTTGCTGATACAGTTAAGTCCAATTTTGAAGGACTACAAAGTTAAATTAAACTCCAATGCAGTTTATTTAAAAAATGTTTGTACTTGAGAAAATACACCTCTTAAAATGAAGTTGCTGACATCATGGTCAAGGTTACTATTTCTTTGACTCAGTATACAAAAATCTAATCATGAATGTTTTACTCTCTTTGAGTTGTTTTAAGATGAAAAAAGGGTTGGTTCAATCAGAATAACTACAGTTATGGCCCTTTTTGCTCTAGTTTTATGCCCCCTCCCCTCTAAAAAAATAAATATAATAATAGTAATAATAAAACCTTGATCAATTAAATCCTCCTACAAAAGGGTTTCATAATCAGCTATCCACAAAAATTAAAACTTTTTTATCAATAACTAATGGATGTAAAATGATTTCATTACTTTTACTATTGTATAAATGATACATTTTTAAGTAACTTTAAATTAAAAATATGTCACAGATATTCTAATCAAACCTTCCCTCTTTCAATCATTTCAGGGACAGCCTGAAGACGGACCTAATGGCACTCTTCAGCAGACTGTTTCAGAAGATTCTGACTGAATTAATTTTTCCTGACAAGAATTATTTATAGCTTTATTGTAAATATCAAAAATTTTGTTGTTTTAATTATTGTTACCATTTATTTTATTTGTATTATTGAAATATTTTTATATTTGTTAATGTGTATAGTTGTTTTAAGTACAATTTATAAGTAACGCTGAGAAAACTGACTAATCAACGAATATTTAAATATTTTTCTTTTTATATTATTGTATTATACACTTAAAATTAGGTAAAAATGAATCCATAACAGTTATTATTTGCTGGTCAACCCTTGATCTGCAATAGTTAATTCTAATCATCCTAATTGAATAATTGCAATTGCAATTATAATTGGGTTCATAAAACTGATTTGCTCTCCAGTGTGTACACAATGGAATGAAACTATGGACTATACATTCTGTGTCGCTGGTGTTTTGTAAACAAATGAGTACTATTGAAAATGTAGAACTTTTGAAGTTGTTCATTGTAAAATAAATGGTTTTTGTTTAAAGTTTAATATGAAATATATAAATTGGTTACATTTATGTGCCTTACTCTATTCTGGTAGCAATAAGAATGTTCAGTCCTAGGAGGATTACACTTTTCTCATACTATCTAAATGTAGTATGAATACTTAACCTATAGAAATAGAAATTTAACTCATTTCTGTCCATGAGAATATGCCTATGATGAGTGACTTATAGTATTTTTTTTCAATGGTTTATGTGTCACTTAATTAGTACTAGTCTCTGATTTTTGGTATTAAATATGCTTATTGCTTAGGGAAAAACTAAGTCCACCACTTGTTTAATCAAACATTTTTTCTTGTTAAAAATATTTCAAAGAATTCTATAGCCGTATTGGCTATATTAAATTGAAGTTAAATATTAAAGAACAAAGCATTATATTAATTAAATAAATGTCTCTGCAGGAGCTACATAAAGTGAGCAGATTTCCTATATGAACAGAAATAAGATGAACAGAAATTATATAAGCCAAAAAGGAGAGAAAAAAAGCTTGTGTGATGTTTTTGGTTATAGACTATGATTGGTAAGGATAACAGCTTAAATTTACTGAAAAATATAAATTTCCTTGTAATTTTTGTTTTTCAGCATATTTAAACTATCCTTTTTATTATACTTATCCTTATCAGTTATAGTCTTATCAATCACAAATTCCCACAATTCATAAAGTTTGTAAATATTTATAGACTTCTAGTCAAATTACTAAATTTTGCATTGTTATTATTATATGATGTGGTTTGGCTGTTGGATAGCCTTAGGTCTATTTTAACAAATAAATTTTATAACTATTATACATTCCACAAACAATGATAATGTTTTAAAATATTATTTTGACAATCTCTTAACAGTGATAGCTGACTTTTTTTTTTCTTTACACATACTGTATATTACAATAAAAGTAAACCTATTATTTAATAATTGAGCTGTTGAAAAAAATTATATAAAAAAAAAAAGAAACAAAACAAACAATTTTTCATGAACAATGGGTGAATTTAAATTCTTGGTAAACCAATTCCATTGACTATTACTATTAATATTCACCAATAAGTCTAATTAATTGGAATTGGAAGATGTTTTTATGATAAGTTTATTTAACTTTAATTGGTTATTTAACAAATATTTTCTGTTTAGTTTATTGTTTTAGCAATTCAATTTCATGCAAACTCATTTATATTAATACAATTGAATGTGCCATATTTTTTACACCTCATGTAGTATTAATATAGATTTTTTAAGAAAATCATAAGCCATAATATAGCACTGACATGAATAACTTGAGGGAAATCTCAAATAGGAAAAAATAATTGTTTACAGGAGGAAACATGTACTTTCTTTATCCTTACTAAACCTCTACTACCCTTACTATAATATAGATTATTGGTACTCTCAAATTTATTAGCAAAAGCAGTTTTAATTGATTAATAACTTCAGAAATTAAGCTTTTAGCTGTGGTTAAGCACCCATTGAGATATTCTAGAAGAAAAAATATTTTATTTTGATTATATTACTTCTGCATTGAATTGTGCTTGTAATATATGTTTTAAACGTAATACCAATAATTTTTAAAAAATTTACTTACTTTTACCTGTAAGCTATGAGTATAGTATTTTTTTATGACTTTTTACAACAGTAATAATTGTATATTACAACTCCTACTGATTATATATTATTAATAGATGATTTTTGTTGGTCATAAAACTCTCCATTTGAAATTATATATTATTGTTTTTCAGATGATATTATTTTGTTATTCAAATGCGTATTAATCAAATGTCTAACATAGCCATATTTAGTGGTCTGATAAGATCTACTTGACTGGAAATTTTGATAATAATTCTCTTCATCTAAAAATTGAACAGGACTAGGTATCTATCATAGTATATATATTCCATAAATTATTAATCTTATTATTATTAATTATATCAGATGCATATTTCTAATACATTATTTTCCCCACTTAAAATCTAAAAGATGGTACTGTTATTATATTTCAAGTATTATAGTTGTTTTGAGTAGAAAAAGTACAAGCTGCTTCCACAGCCTGTAGGGCACAAAAGCAGGGCGCTTATCTTCACTTTTTTCGCTATATTTTAGATGCTATTCTCATTATTTGCCCTGCTTTTTTCCATAGCTCTTTGCTTGTGATAACCTCTGCCCACCAAGTATTTAAAATAAGCCAGGCGCATTAATTTTTTCTCTAAACCTTTCCTCCAATCCTGTAGAATTTCTTCCTTTCCCCAAAACCAGGGGATTTATTTTTATCTATTTATATCATTGTGCTCACTTTGGTATTAACTGCCATACTGCTCGAAAATATACTACTGTTAATTTTTCATTTAGCTATCATAGCCATATTAAAAAAAAAGAATTGTGCATCACATTCATTTATTTTCTAAAAATCTAAGAAATGAAATTTTATTTTGTATCACAAAAATATATTGAGAACCAAAAGTGTTAACATTTAGGGAAAGTATGGTATTGGTGTTGTAGGCAAATAAAAATCACCAATTTCTTCCTAAGTTACAAAAGATCCAGGCCCTCTAGATAAACAGAAGTGTAGTAAACAACAATATTCATAATTCACATTATTTATGTGTAAATACATTTTAATTAGGCAAATTAAAAACTTTTACTTATTACATTTTAATATATTTTTAAGGCCTGAAGAAAGAAAGAAATTTCTCTCTGTATAAATTGGTTATGTTTATTTGTGACTTATTACTACTTAATGATTTGTTTCAACAATGATAATTAATTTTTGTTCAATAAGACTTATTATTTTAAAACAATTTATTTGTGTTTAAGAAACAGTTAATTTATAACTAACTTTTCTTAAACATAAATAGTTAATTTTTGCTTATCCTGGGTACGGCTGTTACATTTATCATTGTAACCAAGTATTATTCATCAATCATATGTATTGCTTAGCTTATTATTATCTTAAGCTTAGAGCAGTTCACTGCATTATGAACTTGTTTATAATGGTCAATGTGACAGATCAAATTGGAAGAAGCAGACTGTGGAAGACTTCGAGAAGTCTTCTGATTCATTATCATAGATTGAAGCTATTAAAAAGTACTTAAACAAGGTTTTTTTTTTGTTCTTTTTTTAAGAATCATGAGGGGAGGTGATCCTATTTTCTCTCATAAGAAGTTAGTTGTGTTATGTTATGAGAACATATTGGGAAAATTTTTTATTTCCCTGGTTAATATTTATTTTCTACATCTTTGCTTGAATAAAAATGAAAGATAATCTACTTTTTACTCAATGAGCCATAATTAAATCTGTTAATAAAAATATCCTGTGTTTAGATTTGATCAAAAATCGTTAGTATGAAATTTTGTTTATCAATCATAACAAATAATTATGAAACGTGCCAGCTGCTTTGCATCTATAAATGTAATGATTTATCCTACATCACTAAATAAGTACATGGATTCACTAAGGTTGTTTTGAATTTTACAATTTCTGTACTTAAGTATTGTGCATAGATTATGAAATAAAGGAAGAATTACCTGGTTATTAACATTTCATAATGTAGTTAAAACTTTAATAAGCCACAAGTGTATTAATTAATTTTTAATTGAAATGTAGAAACATTCCTGAGATTATTAATGTGTTGAATCTACAAGTTTATTTTAATATTTTATACAATTTATGCTATTTATTTAAGTCTGTATTTATATAATATGTGATTTTCTAAATAAATTTAAAGATGTTTCCTAACTTTCTTTTCTTTCACATTTGTCATCCCAATTTTCATACATTATTCACAGTATTTTATTAAGAAAAGATAATTAGTTTTGAATAAAGTTTTCTGTTAAATGAAAAAAATTTTCGGGGCAGGAAAAGTAACATACTCTATTCATCTGATACTAAGCCCAGTAAAGAAATTTTAATCTAAAACCCTTTAACTTTTTACTTATGCATGCTGGGCAGCTTCACATTACGCTGCCTCACCCCATTTACTCAAAAAAAAATTAATATTTCTTTCAGCGAACTAATGTTAATGACAATAACAACTTAATGACTAAAAGTAGAATGACCGGGAACATTGTGGTCATTAAGGTTGGCTCTGACATAAGGAGAACCGGGAGGTGATAAAGGACTTAATTCTGTATGCTTCATAAATCAGTGAAGGAAGAGGAAAAAAAACTGTCTGAAAATTAAATACAGAGAAAATTGACTTATGTAATTAGTGGTGTTACACTGTAAATTTTCATTTTACTTAAGTTGAATATATTTGAATGACTACATATTTTGACAAGCTAAATGGAAGTTTATCAATCACTAAAATATGAAATTTCATTCCAGGAATATATGGGGAATTTTTATTTAATTAATAATAAAAGCCAGACTAGGAATTATTCGAACACTGAATAAATGACTTGATAGTTTCAAACATTCATTCTTTCAGACATATTTGTTTCATTACAACATTTTTACTTATAATAATCTTAATATTTTTTTAGTATATACAATTATTAATAAACAAGTAAGTATGGCCTAAATTAATAATCCATTGGCTATAAATTAATAGTTTCAGGTAATTATTATTAGAGGCGATGTATCATGAAACATGTTAAATGAGGTTAAAGGAAAAAATACCAGTATAAGTAAAAGTACCTGAAATCTCAAGTAAAAAATTTTTTCTAATGCTGGAAAAATGTCTAGTTTAGAATAATGAAACTCAAAACATAAACTTGTAAATTATGTTTATTCATAAAATAAATTTTTTATTAGTTACACAGCAAACTTGAACAGTTAGGAGTGAGGGTTTAGGTGAACCATAAATATTAATTTTACAGCTTAGAAGCTGCAGTTAGTTATTTTGTGTATCACTTTTAAATTTAAATAAAAAGGGTGATTGTTATTGGACGAGTAGCTGTGAGGATTGCCTTTTTAATTTATTCAAGTGGATGCAATAAATCCTTTTTAGTCTTTTAGAGGGTGTAATATTTATTTTAGAGCAATGAAACTGAACCAATATTTGTTTATTGATAAAAGATATATTCTATAGTGTAGGGGAACACATGTTATGAAAAGTTCAAAAATAAATATTTGTCAGCTACAATGCTATGAAATTTGTTTATTATGCGTAGTTCCAATTTTTAATTTAAGTACAGGGGGTTCTTACTTAATCTTATGTGTTTCTTTACAGCTGACTATTTTGAATAGATGGGCAAATTATCTCTAAATATGATCTAAATACCAATACCAACTTAAAAGACCTAATTCCTGATAATCCTCTCTTCATTAAACTCTTTCAGTTTTTAAAAATTCTCTTAAGATGTTTGATGTGCTCATCAAGGCACTCTGAAACATAAGTCATCCAAGCAGACAAGTACATTACTCATTTTCGAATATATAATATTCACTATTAAAAAATGATTTTAGTTGTGGTACTCAATCCCACATTAAATTTCATGCAAGAAATGCAAGGGAGATAGAATAAAGAAAAAGTAAGATTTTTTGATTCTAACTCCCTTGCATTTCTTGTATATAATATGCATTGCTCTTTAGAAAGCTGGAGGAGCATCTCGAGCCAGCGCCCTCATGGCTTTCCTATTTCTTCTTCTTCTTTCTCTTCCTCCCTAGTTCCTTTCAGCGTGGAGGTGCCTCAGTCCAGGCAAACCAAGCCCCCGATCTCGAGCCAGCGCCCTCATGGCTTTCCTATTTCTTCTCCTTCTTTCTCTTCCTCCTCGGTGCCTTTCAGCTTGGAGGTGCCTCAGTCCAGGCAAACCAAGCCCCCGATCCCGGGCCATCCAAGCCTCATGGCATTCCAATTTTTTCCCTCTCTTCTCTCCTACACTTGAGATGTAGTCAGTCCATTGAGTTCGACGAGAGTTCGATACAATTAAAATCCATTTAAACTCCTCTTAAAGACTCCACCCCCCTTCCTTACACAACCATTGTTGTTTTTGTTTTTTTATAAAATTCATTGTACCAATCGTAATTGCCATGGTTCATACATTAGCGAAACCCAAACCCTTTTTACCGGAGAATCAACAAACAAAAATGACATTAACAAGAAACAAATAAAAAACACTTCATCCACGAAGTACACACATTTGACTGATAACATTATCATAACCCTATGAACAAAAATGCCTATTATCTGATACCGTTGACATTAACTTACAACACAATCCAGTTAACGACTGACGTAGAACAAATTTCTTTAACTTATTCAAACATTTTCAACTTTCTGGAAACCATAAGTTCTCCTCCTAAATCAACTCATCCACCTGTCTCCAAGTTCCTTAGGTTACTTATCCGCAATAATTCCTATATTTTTTTCCCGGTATTGCCCCCTTTGATGCAGGCCGCTCTCTCTTTGTGCCAACCGCCTCACACCCCCCACTCGTCCATTATTCCAATTTCTAATCCTTACCTCTCAGTGATGCAGATTTGATCGACGGACACGTCCCCTCTCGTCTTCATGATAGATAGGTGTGGTGAACTTCTACACGTGTTGTTATTGTTGATGCATATCACATAACTTTTAGTTTCGTAAACTTTATGCTATAATAAAGTAAATCATATAATTTGTTGCTTCTCTCATGTCATGGCTTATAATGTAAGCCGAAACGTCGGTAGATAATAAGAATACACTTTTTTAAATATTGTATTTTTTTTTCTTCTTTTATCAACCTTGACGGAACCCCAACAAATTCTCTACTTTTATTTCAAATAATTTCTAAATAATTTATTGTGTGTATTGGCTTCCTATTGTTAATTTAGTGCAGTTGTTCATGAAGTGGGCAACAAAGAAGACAACCAACAATTATTTTATTTATTTTAATTTATAAAGAAATAAAATACAGTCTAAGCAAATTATTTAATTAATCTTAATAAACTATCAAACAAATTCCACATGAGAAATGTAAAGAAAGCGACACAGGTGTATCACAAGAGTAGTCTAGAGAGAGGGAGTTTATTTTGAAATGATTTGAAAAATTGTTTTTGTAGAAAATCTAAATTTTAAATCAACAAGAAAAAAAGTATTCGAAGACAAACCAAAACAAAACAAAAATTAATAATGGGTTGCTAAGTTTACCATGTTATGCGGTTGAGTCAAACGCCATTTAAAGGAAGCATTTATTTTTGCCAGGTAGGTCATTTTTAACTACCTTTTTTTTCTTCGAGAACAACCAAAAAACGGTGTCATTTTTTCGGGAAAACTTTTTGATGCAGTGTAATGTCGACTCTTTAATAACAATATCGATTATTTGAGCCACATTTCGAAAGTCACATGATATTGTAAAGTAAGAAGGCATTGGTCTTGGATTAGTGCCAATATTTTAAAAATTACATTCAGCCAATAAATTTCTTATTTAGTAAGCCTATAGACACAAAATCTTTAAATAGAATCAGAATAACAGGAGCTTGCACTTTTGGAACCTTATGAAAAGTAAACATTAAAGGTTAATTGTATCCATTGTGTATTCAAAGTGCTTGAGACTATTTTAATTTATAATTTGTAAGTTTTTGCAACACAGATCTCTAACCTATCACTTACAAATGTGTTCCAATACTTTATTTTTAAACTAAGAAAAATTATTTGAAAGAGTACTAACTTGTAAAAATACGACTTATTTAAATTACATATTGTTTAAATGGGGAGTTTTTGACCGTTGAGATTATTGGTAGAGAACCTTTGTCGGGGTTCGGTCAAGATTGATCCAAAAAATACAATTTTAAAAATAATATTTTTTATTATTTGCCGACGTTTTGGCCTAGATTGTAAGCCATCTTCAGGGCTATCATGAAGGTGAGAGGGGACGTCTTGCTACTGGGATCAAATGTTCATGACTGAACATTAACATTTGATCAGCAGTCATGAAAATTTGATCCTGGTGAGAACATGTCCCCTCTCGCTTTCATGGTAGCCATGAGGATGGCTTACAATTCAAGCTGAAACGTCGGCATATAATAAAAATTACATAAATATTTTTTTTGTGTGTGTGGTATTTAATCCCAGGTAAATTTTAACAATTTTTAGTGCAAGGGAACAGAATAATAAATCTAACTGTCCCAGCCAGGACCCGAACCTGGCTCTCCTGCTTTTCGGGCCGGTGCGTTGCCATTTACGCTACCAGGACAAGCCTGATAAGTTATTAAATTCCCTACGCTATTGTCGAGAGTCCTGGCTGGGACAGTTAGATTTTTTATTCTGTTCCCATGCACTAAAAATACACTTTTTTTAAAATTTGTATGTTTTGGATCAACCTTGATAGAACTTCAACAAAAATTCCTTACCTTATTTATTGTTTTTTTTCTTTATTATTCCGTTCAATCACTTAGGGTCATGGAAAGAAAGTATTTTTACTGGTAGCCGCCCTACTATAAATTCCCATGGTTCTTGGCAAGTTTTTATTTTTCGACAAGAATATGTTAAACTGGCACTCTTCGTAGATATTTGGTGAAAAAAAATTCGAATATTCGGAACTATTTTCGTATTAATCGAATAATAGCTAGTAGGAATCTAATGTAATGAGGAAATTATAGAGTTAGCTGGTTACCTGAGAAGAGGCACCATGAAAGGAAAAATGGTTGAATTGAATATTTCCAAAATTTTTTTAATTCATTGCTATGCCCTTTATTTGAGACCAGCTAAAAATATGATTCGTACAAAATTTTCGAATAGATAAGTCACTTTTAATACAATAAGCCAAGTGTTAAGGATATCCAGATTAGGTTACCTATAGTTTGATTAAAAATTGCAGAAAATTTAACCAAAAGTATTGCAATAGTGTGAATTTGATTTATCATTGAGATAGAAATTATGGAGATTTGATGAACAATATAAACACAAAAAATATATAATTTGACACTTTTTGTGAGGGCCAAGTATTAAACCACTCGGTAGTTATTGATATTTTAATTTTTTAAACCTCAACTTTAAGAGTCAGTAATCAAGTTAGGTATATCACAAGAACGAAGAAACTTGCAAATTTAATTTCACGAAAATCAGTAATATTTTTTATAATTTTACTTGAGTAGATTAATCATTTATAAAATTAAATAGTAGAGACATGCTCATTAAATTTTTGCATGCTCCCATAGTCTCCATAAAAAACCATGGATTTACAGAAAATTCACAAGTATGAAATATAACTAAAATTAATAGTTTTCTACCAGTCTATATTTTTTCTCCTATTTTTTGTCTTATTTCTAATTTTAAATATGGTTATATATTAATAATTTTCCACAAGTATAATCATGATAGTTTTTATTGCAGAATGCGACAATAATATCAAATGTGACAGTCATGCGTTTGCTATTTTAATTCCTATAAAATTTAACAAAAATAAATGAGTCGTCTTATTTATACGAATTAAACTATGTTTAAAGTAAATAAATAAACATTTATGTAATTTATTGTCTAAAAAAGTTGTAATTCAATCTGGACGTGGTTTAGTTTTTGGATAATCACCCATATAATTGGTTTTCAGTAATATATCTATCAAACATAAAATAATTTACATTAATACTGTAATGGACTATAAAGTCAGTTCAGATCCCAATTCTCGTGATAACTCTTAGTTAAGGATGTGATTTCTTGTTGCAGAATGCGGAATATTTGTCAGGAAACTCCGAGGACACCGAGATAGCCATGCCCAGGACCCTTTTCAGCTACCTGAATCAAAACTGCAGCAAACCATTAAATCGTAACTTAGAAAGCGCCGTCTGTCCTTCACATAATCGCCACTTCAGAACCGAAATATATTTAGGTCCATCGGTGCTCAGCAGTAAATACCTTGAGAATTACCTGTCGGACACAAACTCAAGACGTTCCTCCAAAATGTGTATACCAGAAAATAATGACATGTACCATAAAAATAGAAGGGATTTTATCCCGAATGAAGCTATGTTTAATAATTGGGAGGAAGGAGTTCCGGGGACATCGCATAATTCCGATGGTTTTCATAAGAGTGTTCATCCAAATATATCTGTCGGGGATTTTAAATATCTTATTTTTAAAGAAAATCAATATAAAATGAGGGAAAGGAGATGTCCAGAGAGAAATGCCTATTTTCCGGTGATCGACACATTGATCTGCGGTAAATTAATTAAAGAATCTGACAAATTCCCAGTCAGGAATGATCCAACAGGAATTGAAAGTAATGGAAGAGACCCCACGATTTGCTCCACTATGTCTTTGGGCAAGCCATTGTTTAAAAGCAGATCAGTTTTCTCACTGCATTCATCAAAAATAGACAAATGCCAATTTGAGGAATATACCCCTCGAAGAAACATGCACACGAAAATTTTATCGAAGGCAAATAACATAACTAGAAACCCTAAATATTTTGAAATAATGGATTTCAATAATGAAGCAAAGAATAAATTAAAGAAATCTATTGCAAGATTAAAGAAGAAGAAGAAACTTCTGATTCCTGTAATGAAGGAAGAAATTCACAATTGGAAAGCACAAAGAGCAATTGAAGAAAACCGAGAAAAAACTAAGGCTAAAATGCAAATTTGGGATTACAATAGGCTTAGAATGCGGAAAAATTCTGATTCGGAAGTAGCATCTTTGCAAAACATTCTTGCTGAAAAAGAATTGGAAAAACAAAAAAATGATAAAATTAGTTCCATTTCTGATTCGATAGAAAGAGATTCGGAAATAGGTAAAAGCAAGCCAATTAAGGATCCAACTTCAATATTGAAGGAAAAGAAAGAAAAACTCCAGTTTAAAATATTGGGAGTACAACCTCACCTCTACAAGAAAACATTTCGAGAGTGTATCAAAGAAAAAGAAACTAATAAAATTAAAGAAAAATTTGACAGCATACCGCTGAACTTCCTAGCGAGAAAGGAGCATTTAGAATCTTCTGAAAACGAACTCACTGAAAGAAAAATCAAATCAAATTTAGAAAATCTAAAGCATTCTGGAGTTTCTTATACATCATATGTAGCCGGATATCAAGGCAAAGAGGGATTTGAGACAGAAATACATAAAGAGTGTAAAGGCGAACCTTCACTCCATTCTGAAATGAAAGTAGAAGTCTCCGAAGAACGGCCAAATGAGCCGGCAGGTGAAGATAAGCTCCACAAAGAGGTACAAACGCAAGGGTCTCAATCGTTGGAAAGCAATGATCCGAAAGACATCAAATTCGACGCTCAAACAGGAAGTAAGCGTACCAAGTACACTCAAGATGTGACTAATCCTAATGTAAACAAAACTACAAATGGACATAACACAGAAATTGACAGTAAAAATGAATTTAAATACATAATTGGCAAATTGAAAAACACTAGTCCAATCAATATTCATGAGAATGAGGTATTTAAAAAACTTAAAAGTGAATATTCTCAGCAATTAAAAGAAAAATCTATAACCAGTGAGGGATTGGCTGAGATCTTCAAAAACCAAGAACTATCTCATAATTTGTCATTTACAAACAAGCGAAGTGAAAAACAAAAAAGTTCAAAGTCAAATAAAAGTCAGCAGCCTATGAATCTGGAAGCCACGGCCAGTATAGATTTAAGTCTGAAATCAAGTAAGTCTTCAAATGCAAATACTCCTCACGAGCAGAAAAGCAGTTTTCGCTCGGAACTGAAAGATAAATGTTTTACAAGTGATCACTCGGGAAATGTAAGATATAAAAATGTTGACTCCACTGCGAAAAATACCCCCTCTAACGATTTAAATTGTTCAAAAGAAAAAAACATTAAAGACTCAACTACGTTTCCGCCATCAAAGGAGTTCTTAAGTAACATATTTTACGACTGGTTTCCTGGCTTGAATGTTGAACGTCATACCTTGAAAGATAAATACAATACATTTTCATTAAGACCAGACTCATTTAAAGAGGACAAAATAGAAAAGAAATCCGTTCATTCTCTGAGACACAATAAAATTTTTCATCAGAATTCCGTTTTAAAATTTGCTTTTACAGTTTTTGAAAAAGTTTCAAATTTTTCAGAATTCACTTTAGCAATCCTGAGAACCTTTCCAGCTAGTGCCGCAAGAGCTATAACTAACATACTCTCCAATTATCGCAAAACATATAATAGCAAGGGCAATAACCAATCCCCAGGTCCTACGCCATGGGGAAATTTTACTTTCTTAAAGAAGCAAATTACTAAGGCCTCAAATTTATCCTCCAGTAAAGCCGTCGGCACAATGAAAAATCAGTATGGACATACAAGAAAAAATATAAGCTACAAATCCATGAATAGAAAAACATCCACGCAGGAAGAATTGAAAAATCGAAATTCAAGAAATTCTCCCTCAAAAGAAAATGTACTTTCAAAGAATTATAATATAGACCAAAACAAATTGGCCCCTTTACTTAATGTAATTAAAAATATGTATAAGGAAGCTGAGGTAGAGGGAAGACATAAATCTTTTTCTTTAAAATCGCCAAGAGAAAAATCATTTATAAGTAAGAATTACTTTAAAACGGACATGAAAAATTCTGATATTTTAAAACGCCGAGTACCAAAATCCACAGATATTAACTATGGGAAACAAGTTCTACAGTCGGAAAATTCTCTGAATAGCTTCTATCATAAAAAGTGCAACAAAGCTTTCAAAACTGCCAGAAATAAGGGTTCCAAAAGTGCAAAAGCTAAAGAAAAAGACATAGTTTCTAAAAGGAGCAAGGAGCTGGAATTGTTCCGAAACAAGCCAGAAGTAGATACAGGAATCGGGCAGTCATCAGTCAGTCATAAAAGTGCTTTGTTCCCCCGTACAGTGCAAAAAATACATCTGAACGGAAACGCTCATCCTGAATCAAGCTGGCAGTGTGAAAGGTATCCCGCTTACAATCCTTTCCTCATTTATCTAAGAAATAAAAATGATAAATGTTTGTAAAATAATGTCTCATTTTTTCTAGCAATTTTTTTTGACAAGTTGCGGGAAGGGAGTGGAAGGGCGAGAGGGAGGGGAGTGCGAAGAGAGGAAAAGGGGGGAGGAAAGTGTGAGGGGGTGAGGGAGAGATAGAGCGAGAGAGATTAGATTAGATTAGTTCTTTATTGTCATAGGATGTACATCCTTTCTTCCTGATAAATTTCAGGCTACTTATAATTTACACTTTTTAATCCTAATCCATTTCCAAACAAAACAAAAACAAAAAAAGTAATATAATAATTCAAAGTAATAAAATTAAATACAGAATATATATATATAAATATATGTCTTNGTAATAAAATTAAATACAGAATATATATAAAAATATATACAAATGAACAATAAATGAATATTTCATTATATATCATTATATAACTATATACTTATATTTTAAATAATTATAAAAATTATACTTATACCCTAACAAATCCCCCAATGATCACTAAAAAATAAATAACACTATTATGTGCTTGCCTAGTCGTTTGCCAGAAAATGTTTCAAGCAGGCCTTTCTGAAGACAACCCTTTCACCGAGAGAGAGACAGATTGAGAGAGAGAGAGAGATTATATTAGATTCTTATTTTCCATAGGATGTACATCCTTTCTTCCTGACAATTTCAGGAAACATCTAAATTACATTTATTTAATCCTAACTAATCCATTAAAAATAAATAAATAAAGAAACAAAATACTATATATATGAACCAAAGAGAACGTTTTAATGAATGTGAAACGTTGAACTGAAAAGTCACAGCCTTTTAAGGGTCATGGGTTAATAATAATGACAGGATAATTGCTAATTTAATATAATATACTAAGCAAAGAAAAAGAACAAATACTACAATAAGGCACAACTACCCTTATTAATTAATAATAATTTACATTAATAAACAATAGTAAATTATAAATTCTGCATTCTACATTAAAAGAGCACTTATCTCTATCACAACTCATTTAAAACTTAATCAGATCTTAAGAAATGATATAATGTAAAATCATAGTTGCTAGACAATATCTATTTGCTTATCGTTGCTACATGCTTTCAAAATATACGATGGCGATGGTAACACAACAATGCATTAATATATAAATATGATATAACAATATATACTGGAGAAATTAGTCTGGGTTTTGGCTAGGATCAGAAAAATAAAATACTCCCAAATTGATGGCTAATTATTTTATTATTGCCGACGTTTCGACTTAACTTGTAAGTCATCATCAGGGCAATAGTGATGTCGGGAAAGATCTCCGAGGGAGGTTTATGGTCACATCTCAGAACGCAGAACTAAACATAGTTTAATTTTATAAATATTATTTTTTGTGGTATTTAATCACACGTAAATTTCAACAATTTTTAGTGCAAGGGAACAGAATAATGTCCTGGCTGGGACAGTTAGATTTTTTAAACTGAGTTTAGTTTATCGCCCAGATGAAGACTTACAAGTTAAGTCGATAATAATAAAGTGATTACTCAACAATTTGGAGTATTTTATCTTTCACATCCTGGCCGAAACTCATCCTGGATTAATTTCTCCAGCATAAGACTCGACGGCCAACGAATTCCCTTTGTCGGTGAGGAGAGACTCAGTCAGAGATCCCCGAAAATTTAACTCCTTGTGATTTTTTCTTTTTGTGTGCACTGCACTCTCTATCCCACCTGTTCTTGATTGCTATATATCGCAGCCGCGAGTGTTTCATTTTCTATATATATATATATATACACACACACACGCACATATTTATAGAAACAGAATTCGCTATGTGGCACTTAATCAGAAGATCCTCGCCATGGTTGACTACTTCAATTTTTATCCGAGCACATTAATATCTCACCATATTAACATAAATTATTCACTTTACAGTTGTATTTCTATTTATATCTATTATTTTATCCCAGCCCTAATGACACGACAGAGATAGAGGAAAAAAAACTTTTCTATCGTTGATTTTATGGAAAAGGACCTTTCAGAAACACAGTTCAAGGGCATCACGAATGTGAACTAAAACATCACTTATTTTAAATGAACTAAGCAAGTACTATTAAGATTACCTCATCTTAAGCTCACATTACTTTTGGGATTTATAAGAAAATTATAAAGCTATGAATTACATAAATAAAGCCAAAATTTGTTCCATTCAGCTCATTTCATCATAAGGTTAAAATAAAATCAAAGTAAATAATCTAAAGGGTTATTATTATTTCTACCACCAATGAATATAGAACTCTCATACCTTATATTCTCCGTCTTCATTAGTTTCTGTACACCATCTCCCGTTGGCGAGCGCTTTCGGACATTGTCCATCTTCTGGCCGAATACATACGTTCACTGTCACGGTCCGTATTCAACAGTTGAATACGGACCGTGACAGTGAACGTATGTATTCGGCCAGAAGATGGACAATGTCCGAAAGCGCTCGCCAACGAGAGATGGTGTACAGAAACTAATGAAGACAGAGAATATAAGGTATGAGAGTAAAATCAAAGTATTTAGCTATAGACAATAATTGTGTTTTAAATGTATATTTAAAAATCAATAATTGTCTCTCACTAACTCCTTATCTGTTCCATATCAAAATAGATCAAACTAAAAACATCTGTAAATAAAAATGCATGACAAATAATTTTTTTCTTCTTTCATTATTAGGTATTTAAAAAAAATGTATTTTTAGTAGTTGAGGCAAGACAAAATTTAGGTATGCTGACTTGAATCCCTACCTGGTGATCCAAATTTTTAATGTTCCCAAAACACGTCCACCAGCATGCTTAGAATTATACGTGGACATCCGTTCAAAGGGAGGATACTATCTTCTTATCTCTACCAGGTAGTTTTCTACTACTTTTTGAACGGAAAAAAAAAATTCACTTCATTATCTAATTTTCATATTCTGGACACTATAAAAAATAATTTTCTTATTAAAGGCAATTTTTACGAAGGTTATTTAGTTAGGTTAGTTTATATTATAGATTTAGAAAATAGATGAACCTTTGGGTGCCTACTGAATATTCAAGATGACCACATTTTTTTTATTAGCCTCGTCATTTTTTAAAAATTCTATTTATTTTTATCTTAATTGTTTTACTCATTTTTAATAAGGGAGTATATTCTATAATTCGTGCTAGTGATACTTTTTACCTCTATGATTACTGTAGTACTGTAATTGAAGTACAGATCCTCACCTTTTTAATATATTTACTCTTAATATTTTTTATCTTCCTAATTAAGTTTTAGTGGAATTTCCTCAAATTTTATTTCTACAAGATTACATATACTAAGCCAAATAAAATTTTCATTTTTTTTCTGTTGAAAAAATAGGCCAGCTTGTTATGCTACAATGCAACCCTTTCTTGACAAATTTTTATTTTTAATTTTGCAGCTAGGATATCAGGTTCATTCAGTGCCAGCCACTTATAGCCATTATCAGATATGATCGTTGATCTAAAGATACACAGATGGGTTCAAGATGGCTATCAGTAAAGAAAGTGATCTATTCATCCCCAGAGGTTTACCCTACCGTTTTTTTTGTTTTTTTTTTGGGAGGGGGGAGGAGGCGAAAATGCTTATTATTATAAAAATTCTTATGGTTACAAACTAAGAATTTTTTTCCATAAACCAGAGGGATGTCCATTACAACTCTTTTGTCATAGAGGTTCACCTGACATAAAGATTCAGCTAAGAAATTATATAAATACATAACCAGGACAAGACTATTACAGTCTCTGTTACAATATATTTTATATGATTTATAAATAATATTGTATTAAATTGTAATATTTAATAGAAAATACCTTATGAGAAAATCATTTTTTGAAAATAAAGTGATATTAGTTTNATTTATTATTATATTATCTTATTAATAAATAATTTATTATTAAATTATTATCTATTGCTTAGCGTATAATCTCTATACTACTGTTCCTTTTAATCCATTAAATATTTTTTTAGCAGCTGCATAAGTAACTCTTTTATAACCTGAATTATTTTAATTATTTTTCATTGATGTATCAAGAGTATAATGTATTCAGAAGTTCTTGTACTGCATTACAATTAATATAATGAGGGTCATTTAGGCAATTATTTTATTGATGACCACTTAGTATTATAAGTAGTATATTATTTTAATATCCTGCCTTTATGGACGAGTGTAGAAAATTTAAGAGTCCATAAAACATAGAGTGGAAACGTTTCTCTTTTTAATTATTAATTTCATCTTCACAAATTAAAAAAAAAAAAAATTTAACTTCAGTTAATATTTCTGAAGCAGAGGAATTTATCAGCTAAAAAGACCTAGCTACTCTTTAACTTGAATTAAACACCTAATGTTTACAATCTTCGTTTAGCATAAAATGTTTTTAATTTTAATAATTTATTAAACTGTGCCACTCAGGCATTCAATAAGTAAGCTGCTATCTCTGAGCTGTTTTTAAATATTTACTAGCTCACCAGCACACCCAACAATTAATAGATTAATAATAAAAGAAAGATTAATTTTTTAGTCTCTCTTACCTAATTTCCTAAATACAACAAATGCATTTGTCACCCAACTATCTTTTATAAAGTGAAATTAGAGAATTTCAATTAAAGGTTTTTATTTTTCCTTTAAGACTTCAACAGTCTCCCCGTATTAAATTTCTAAAAATGACAAACTATGAATAATTATTAAACGAGGAAAAATACATTGACATGGCATTTGTTAACAGTAAGCTATTGCCATGGAATCTACTCATTATTCTCTTAGATTTTGCCATATCTACATAAGCTGTACTTCAAGCAGGTAGTTTCAATAAAGACCGCAAGAGTTTATGTAAAAACATATAAAAGACTAAATGATTGACAGCCTACTTGACTATAAATTAATCTCATGTCGTAATAATTATAAAAAGCTGCTAATTGTTCTACAATTGTTTATTTGGTTCTGTTCTCACCAAACTGTGACTGATATTCTGATAAAGTCTGAGAACGTTATAACAGTTACCTTACCACAACACAGATGAACCGATCATCACATTTTGTCTGCCAATTTAATATAATATCACAGATGTTTGCTTCACAAAAGTTGGGAAAACATTTATGGGCTGCAGAGGTTTGATCAGAGAGGAAAAAGTATCCTAGCATGTTATGATGTCAAACTGTTTAGTAGACAGTCACTGTTAGTGAATCACTTTAGAACAGATTATCTAATTATCTTAAATATTTAACAATAAATTTCAATGTCAATAATTTTATTTAATTAGAAATTATTACTCAAATAAAATTACTGGAACGTAATATATATAATCTATTTTAAGTTGGAATGATGATGTAGGAGGAAAAGTATTAGAACAAAAAATGTAGATTTCAAAATTTTTGTCAAGAGATGCAAATTTGATGATATAACCGGCTCAAAGTTATAGCTATCATATCATTTTAATCTCATTCTAGGCAGGAGCCAACTAAATTTCATTAAAATTAGTTCGGTGTTTTCCGTTTACATTTTATAATTAAACTCAAAAAAAAAAAATAGCAAATACTTTTTTTTTTGTGCGTACACAAACACAAATGCCTTTTATTTACTAGAAATCTGATGTAGATAATATTAAGAGCAGAAAATGTAAAGCTTTATGCATTAATCAAAATGACACAAACTCCAGTTCGAAAGGTTTGGCTGATAGAGCACTTTTAAACTTATAATCTCTTAAGATGAATGTATCAAGCTCCTATAAAATTATGGACAATGCTAATAAATGTAGAATATAAAGCCCAAAATTCGGTTCATATACTGAATATCTATCTATCTAGCTGACATAAGTAGAGAGCTCCTAGTTTATTGATATTCTGGCTGAGCTTCTCTGAAAGCATTCATAATTAAAAAATTATGCACTTAATTATTATGAATTTATTCACTCAATATAATAATATATAAATTTTTTTTTCAGTGAAAAATTTTGTAATTAATACCTCAACATAATGTTCGTACTAACCATAATAAACAAAAGAATTTTAAATGAAGTTTTTTTTTACCCTAGATATTATTATTATTAGATGATGTGAGACGTGTGGTAAATCACTATTTCAATGTTNGAACCCCCCCAAAAAAAAAAAACATCTAATAAAAAGAAGTTTAATTTCCACAAGGAAAAATTTATCCTGTAATTTCATTTTATTTTTTTTTCAATTAAATGCATTTTTTTTTTTTTTTCAGATACCCATTACTCTAAACATAGCATGCTTCATCTCAAGTAAAATCAGAAAGGCCCAAGTGAAACTGTCAAAAAACAACCCTCTGAGTAAAGTAATAAAAGAAAAACGAAGTTTATCTGATAATACATTAAAACCTAAAAAACAAGCTACAACAGATGAAGGCTTTCAAATTGTACCAAAAAGAAACTTCACAAATTTCAAAGTAAAGAAATCTCAGGTTCGTCATGTGAAAAGTGTGAATCTGAATATTATCCAAGAACAAGGAAAAAGCATAATTGAAAATATCTTCAATAAGTTTTCAATTCAACCCAGGAAGAAAAAAGGTATGAAAGATATTTTCATATTTAAAAAGGAACTCTTACTTAACAGCCCAAGAGAAGAAATCCCTCAAAAAATTTGTTCAAATAATGATAAGATCAACAGTGAGTCCATTTCTCAACCAAATATAATGGAACAAAGTGATCATACAAAAGACGAAAACTTACTGATTAGTAAACCTAATAAGCCAATAGAATCAGAAGAAAAATCTCTTCCTGGATTGAGACTGCCAACTTCCAGCATAAACCATTATAAATGGACACATATTAAAAAACCAAACTTTTCCTTGAATTCTAGTTATTTGATAATGTCTAAAGAAAAGGGAAAAATGTCTTCAAAGCTTAACACAATAAAGAAAACAAGTCCTCATCAAGTAGAATATAATTTAAAAAAGTTAGCTGAGAAGTACTCTAGGCGTCGAATCATAAATGAAGCATCACATACTTCGAGTATGAAGGAAAATAAAGTGATCCATAAGATTGTAAATAAACGTGACGAAAAACAAAAAATACTTTTATTAGAAAAAAAGAAGAAAATGATTAAAGATATTATTAAGCATACTCAATCAATGAAATATCTTCAAAAAAACAATATTAAAGTGTCAAGTTCTTCTTTTGAGACAACACCCTCAAAACAAAATGTCTTAAATTCTAGTCATAAAAGCAACATTCTAGGTACTGAAAACTTTCTAAAACAACACAAAGAAATTTCTAAAGATGTTGAACTTAAAAACAAAAATTTTAAAGAATTGAATATTAATTTGATGAAAAACAAAGATATTAAAACAATTTTAGAAATACAAAAAAATGAGCCCAACAAATACCAAACTAAAATAAAGCCAAAAACTAAACTTTCATTCGCATCTATTAGTAATGTAGAGAAAGCAAATAATTTTAGCCATAAGGATATGAATGAGGGAAAAAACTGTAGGAAAAAAGATGATAATTTAACTCAAGATATTAAAAGAGCATTTAGCACAAGTACAGATGAAAAATTCTTAATTGATGAATCGAATTCTCAATATAGTATATTAAAAAAAGAGGCTGAACAGTCTCCTTCTGCAAATTATTCTGAACCAGGTTCAGCTATATTATCTGAGAGACACTGTACTTCAATTGAGGAATTTAAAAAACCTCAGAATAAAATGAAAGTTGAAGGAATACTTAATAATATGCATTGTGCTAATGGACCTTTCAATGATCTCAGTCACTTAAATTCTGACTTTAAACAAATAAAAATTGGCATTCAAAAAGAAATTCAGGAAAATATTATTCTTCTGTCATCAAACAATAAAGATTCAGTAATCAATATTGAGCTTAACAGAAAACCAAATGTTGATCAAAAACACAATGTACACAGAGAAAAACGAATTTATGATATATTTGATTATACAATTTCACCAAATAATGAAGGAGAAATTCCAAAAAGAAATGAACTCATCATGAGCAAAAATGAAATATTAAGGAAATTTAATCTAATAGAATTTAAAACAAAAATTCCCAATTTTCTTGACCTTCGACAAAACCTTAATTTGATATTGTTAAATAAGATAAAAATAAATATAAATGATAAGTGGGGCATATTAATTTTTCAAGAGCTGAAGGACTTAGTTACTTTCAATGAAAAAATTCTGGAAAACCTTAGTTTAAAGCATATAATAAATTTGCATTTAAATACTTGCAGTAATTGGAATCAAAAATATTTTGATGCTCTCAATTATTTGCTTCTGATAAAGAAATTACTTAAAGCAAATAATTTTTCATTTAATTTACAAAATAGCTCACTTCTTTCACTTAATGAAGAATTGAGATTGGAAAGTCTGAAACATATGAAAAACCATTACTCATACCAAATGAATAAAAATTTAATCAATTTTCACATTATTGAAAGAAGAGATCCAATATTAGATAAAATCGTAAAAGAAAATGAAGTAGCAACTGAAATTAAGAAGACAAATATTAAAGAAAGCACAAGTACAATTTCAAGTAATTCTACTTTTACAAGTTTAAGTTCAGTCAACAGAGACACTATATCTAATGAAAATAATAAATTAGTGACTGATACTTCAAAAACAACATGTGAAGAAAAAATCAAAGATAAATTGACTGGTACCAAAAAAAATAACCTTATTATAAAAACTACAGATAATAATATAAAATGTTCAGAGAAACAACTTAATAAGGCGATAATAAAGGAAAATAAAAGTCTCATACCAAAATTAATTCCAAACAGTTTGACCCATAATCTAATTTATCCTAAAAAATATCGAGGATCCTTTAAACCATATAAAATTATAACTACAAACCGATCAACACCAAGTAGTAATACTCTTAAAGAAGAGTTGTCAATAGGATTAGGAAAAAAAATGTCACACTGTATTAAAAATACTTTAACAGAAACTAAGAAAATCGATGAGAAAAGCAAAGAATTGTTACCATCCTATTTCAATAATATCAAAACTCATTGTGATACTATGCCTAACAAAAACATTTCAAATCTCAAATGTAATATTAAATCAATAGACAAAACTGAGCAAGAAAAGAATCAAAGTTTTGTACTAGGAAACAATTCTACCAGAATAAAAATGTTAATTCAGCACCCCAATTCTCAGAAAAATGAAGAAAATGTGTGTAATACTACATTGAAGCAAGATCAACAAACAGGTTCCTTAAGGAAACATTTACTTGAAGATAAAAAATTAAATATTCTGGAGTTCAAAAAAGAAAATATAATGTTTCTTAATAAAGCAAATACATTTGATGAAATAAATAATAGTCCACGCACCTCCTTTAGCCATTTAACATGTAAGAATACAAATTTTGAAGGCAGCGATAGTTTATTAATGAACAAGCTATCAAACCAAAAAAAAGAAAAAGTTACTCAAGATAATGAGCTAAAAGTTTTCTGTTCAATTCCGGAAGGTAAGACATCACAAAATCAGTGCATGCATTATTGCACTACTAATAAAATGCACGAAACAGACATCAAGGGTTACAGTGCAACTGAAGGAAATAACAATACCATTAATAAATATGTAAAAAAAATTGAGTCAAGCTTTCAAAATAACAAGAATAAGCAAATCCGAACTACTACCATGCCCCAGCAAGTCACAGAAAAAAATTTCAGTGAAGAAAACAACTTTAATAGTCTGCCACTGATTGAAATGCCAAATTTAGTAAAACACGAAATTAATAGATCTTACTTTAAGACCAAATATAATGCTAGGGACCCAAATATTCTCCATAAAAACTACCCGACACCTAATTATGGATGTAATGAAGAAAAATTGCCAAAATTAGCTCTCATTCAAAAATCTATGAATAACCCAGACATAGAAACAGATAGTTTTAGGGATTTTGTAAAAAATAGTATAAGACAAAACAAAATGCAGATCGTAAATACTTTTCTATTGAAACAAGAAAAAAGTAATTCATTTGAAGATTTAATAAAAGTTTTCAAAGATAAATATAAACATCAGTCCAATGATTCAATAATAAATAGTACTCAAACATTAGGTAGTAAATCAAAAAAGGAAGAAATGTATTTCAGGGATACAGCAATGAAAATGTTACTAAAGTATGCTACCTACAAAATAGATAATAAATTGAAGTTAAACAATATTAATAATTCTGATTTCACAGGGATAAGTGAAATTTTATTATATGAAGACAACTTATTCTCAAAATACACATCAGCAAAAAAAGTTAATATTATGGAAATTTCTAAATTTTCAGATAAACCATCACCAATAAGCATTTCAGAAAATGATTTGATATTAATTAATACATTTATTAAAGAAACTAATGAAGATAAATCTAAGATTATGGAAAGTTTAAATTTTCAAGGTATGGCTTCTGAAAATCAATCCCCAACGAGTGATATAGTTTATCTGCCAAAAACCAAACAATTTAAAATAACTAATTTCAAATACTCAGATGGCAAAATAACAATAAAATTGCCTGAAGTGTTCATTGGCACCGACGCTGCAAGGGTTAATGATGTACATGGCACAACTGAAAAAGAGAGTAATTTTAGGCTAAATACCAAGAGCTCAAAGAAAAATTTGAAAATGAAAAAAAATGTTCAAATGAAAGACTGCTGTAATTTTATAAGGGCTACTAATGATACATATGACAGACACATAAAAGAGGTCAATGTTGATCAAAATGTCAAAATAAATGGGAACAGTCATATTGCTAATGAATACAACAAATTTAACTACAAAAGTCCATATTTTGGCAATGTTTCATTTGACAAAGTCGGTTTATTTTCAAATGATAATAAACTTATTATCAATTCATCAAAAAGTGGTGGGTGTAAATTAGACCCTTTTAAAAATACTGAAGAAACCTCTGATGTAACTAATGATTTCATAAATAGTTCATTGTTTCCCACAGAACCAGATTATAACTCAGAAGAAATTTTTATAGAAAATAATTTAAAAAATAAAGAGGTACCTCCTCCATCTAATAACCCCGGTAATTCAACCAATGAAATGCAAAAAGCAAAACTGGACCAAGAAACTAATATTTCTGAGAATGCGAACAATATCCAAGATAGGTCATTTCAAAAAAGTACTACAAGAACTGATACCAAGATATGTAATGAAGAAAATAAATTTTCAGTTGTATATTCTCATAATAGTGAATTAAAAATTAATGGTAATAAATTTACTAAATTTAATAATCATGCATGTAAAGAAGCAAGAAAAACTAAAATACTGCCAGAAGAATTGCCTAATCAAAATTATTTATTAACTGCTAAAATAAATAAACAAAATCACATAAGAACTATTTCCAGTGATCCTACTATTAACAAGAACGATATTTCTAGTGAAGATAATCAGCCACTGAATACGATTTCAAAAGCTACTAACTTAGATTGTGAGAAAAATAAATTAACTGATTATATAAACAATCAATGCTTGAGCAGTAATAACAAGAAAATATTATTAGAAGATAGTATAGTAAAACAAAATGATACAATAGCAGCTAAACTTAACAATATGAACCTCACAAGACCTACTTCAAGTAAACCCACTACTAAACAAGTGAGTTCAATTGACAATTGCAATACTCATGATGATGAAAAATTACTGAATAAAACTTCAAAATCTACAAACTCAGAATGTGATGAAAGTCAATTTACTTGGAATGACTATCAAAATGAAAGTACAAAAGAAAACGAAATACTATTGGATGATATGGTAAAACAAAATTATACAATGACACATAAAGTTAAGGAACTACTTCAGCAAAACCCAATACCACCTCCTCCTATCACTCCTTCAAGAGAGCCAATTGATTTAAATATAGACTTTAAAAAAGAGTTAAAATCAATACAGTCTGCTGATGTTTTGTTACATAATCAACCATCTAAAGATAAAAAATATATGGAAAACAAAGAATCCCTTGAAGCTGAAAAAAACTTTGAATTAAATAAAACTATAAGTAAAGATATAAAAAAAGATGAGATCAAAGCTACAGATAACAAAATTTTGAGGTCAGAAAAAATATATCAAGTTACTCAGTCAGACATGGACTGGACTTTCATACCAGAAACAAGACAACTAAAAATCACAAACTTAAAATACACAAATGGCAAAGAAACCATACATTTACCTGAAGTGTATATAAATGTTGCAGACAAATTTTTAATTAATAACAATAATGAGCAACTAAATCAAGAAAAAAAACTAAATGGAATTAAGACTAAAGCTGAGGCTAAACCTAGTGGCAAGGAGAAAATATTGGTAATGGACAAAGATGATATGACTAAAATTAAAAATAATGAAATCACTTATGACCACTCAAATAAATATGAAAACTCAATATCAGTTAGAATTACAAATAATTCAGAATTAATTGCACCAAATAAAAATGATAAGAATATGAAAACTATATTGGTTTCTGGAAATTTTGAACCAAATGATCAGAAAATAGAAGATACATTACATTGTAATGATAAAACTATGAGAAGAAACGAAAAAAACAATGTTTTGCCTAAAGTACTTACAAATTGTTGGGGAAGCACAGATATGGACGAATCACACCAATTGAATTTTAAAAATTTGAGGAATGATAATGTTCAGACTAACAAACAATATAATAATAAAATCAAATCAGAAATTAAGGAGGGGGAAAGAAAAGAAGAAATAACTCAATTTACAAACGGGTTCTCTGATAAAATGGATACCAAATTGATCAACAAAATAAAACCAAGTCAAAAAACTTTTTATTCAGCATACATAAAGGATGATTTAATGTCTAGTAAAATTGGACAAATTGAACAGCTTATGAAAAGTGTTTCTCTCACTAAAGATTGTAATAGTTCTAATGAAAAACAAAAGGGTAATGCCATTCATGCTTCTATAGCAAAAAGGGCACAAATGTGCCCACCTGAAGATGACCTCAGTTTAAGTAATAAAATGATAAGAGAAATTGTAAAAGGAAAGAATTCCATTTCACAAAACTTGAGGAGAAGTAGTGTTTGTCAAGATTTTAAAAATTCGATTAGAGAAGAGCAAAAGCAAGTGTACAAGCTACCAGAAATTTATGAGAAGGAAAATAGTGCAATGTCATTATTAAATAATAAATGTCCTAACGTGAAAGAACTTGTAAGGAATGAACAGAAGGAATCAAATACAATATCAAAAGATATGATTAACAAAACCACTGAAAAAGAACACGAAGTGATAAATAAACCAGCTAATATGAATTCAAACCCAACGAACCCAAAATCTAAGGAAAGTTTAATCAATGAGAAAAAAAATACCACATTTATAAAATTAGGCACAGTTGCAAGCAGTAGTTCTGACGAGTTATCTGAGAAAAAAACGTGTTTTTCTTTACAAACTGTTGGTAAATTAGGAATGGAAATGAATAGTTTAAAACTTAAACAAGAATCGAATTCAGATGGGAATAATGATCTGCCAAAACTTTCAAACACACCTACTTCTGAAGATAAGGAATCCACAAATAATGTAAAATACAATTTGTTTAAAGAAATACCTATAAATAATACAGCAAACACAATCACAACTTCCAATAAAAAAGAATGTAAGTTAAATAATTGCAATCCATGCAACTCATCCACGCAAATTGAAAATAATGTGCCTTACAAAGTAATAGAAAAAGAAATGAATATAGACAAGTGTGAGCAAAATTTCAATTTGATTGAAGACAATAGTAAAATAAATAATAGTTCACTAAATAATTGTAATATTAATAATTTCAACAAGCATGTATTGTGCCACATCCCTTTAACTGCTGTAAAAAAAGTAACTAACCAAATAAAACAAAATAATGAATTCGCAACTGTTGTAAATCTAAAAGAAGGCAAACAATCCAATTTTAATGAGGAAATTAAAAATAAAATTCAGTTGACTAAAAAAGGTAATGAGAATTCATATTCAGTAAAACATAAATCACTAGAGTATTATATCAATAAAACAGAGAACGATTCTCATGGGCAATTAAATAAAGTCACGCTCAGTGAAGAAAATATCTCTAAATATCCAAAAAATATGCCGGATCAGTTGATTCCAAAAATATCTAATTATAGACAGATGTATTTGAGGCCATTATCAAAAATAAAGGAATATGATAAAGTACATAACAAAAATTTCAAAATGAACCAAAATTACGATAAGGTACCAGTCTATATGACTTCTCACTTTAAAGAGAGTAAAAGTACTGAATTTCCAGATGCAAGGCAAAAAAAAACTCTGTCGAAGAATGTAATTGAAATGAGAATGAAAACATTAAGGCAGAGTAAAGATGCTATACAGAAATTATTATTAGAAAATTCAACCTCAATCATTCCCACAAATGAAGTTAATATAACCCATTTAGAGAATCCAAGAAATTACAGCATTGGGAGGAGAACATTGAATTTCAAAAATCCTAATGAGATCAATTCTCTGAAAGATAAATCCCATACTACCACAAATAAATATGAAAGCACTGAGACCTACTCTGGTTTAAAATTTGATGACCCAGAAAAAGAACTTAAAAATTCAAAAAATAAATCTGATTTATCTGTATCATCTCTTCCATCATGCAAAGAAACAATGAATAGTAAAAGTAAAGAGCAACCGATGTATATTAGTAATAACACATTTCACAATATACAAGATCAGGTAAATGAGGGAAAAGGCCTTAGGTCAATCTACTTTCCCTCCCAAAAGAATAAACATATTATAAAAAGTAAGCCACAAAAATTAAAAATGGGACATATTATACAATCAATGCCAAGATACCAGAATTTGAATACCTTAGAAGAGGAAGATAATTTAAGGAAGCCAAGTGTACCTGCTATAATTAAGGAAAACATAAATAGTATGAAAGCTAAACTGCAAGGACTGCCTTCTTCTATGAGCACACTGATTTTACAAAAGGATTGGATGGGCCTCCCAAGAGAAGTGATTTATGAGTATCCACAGATCTCTAAATCAGAAGTTTTCAAAACAAAAGATGACAAATTTTGTCAGGACAATACTAACAATAAAAATAATAGTATGGATTACAATTTCAAGAGCAACTCAATTAAATATGAAAAGAAAAACTGGACAAGGAAAACTGAAGATGACAGTTTCAAAAAACTAAAAGAAAAAACTAACTATAATAAAAGTCGCAAAAAAATTGAAGATCGTCTACAAAAAGATTCATTGTTAAATAACAGAAAACAAAATCCTCATTCCTCATATTCAGATTTGCTGAGTAAACTGTACTCAAAATATATTAACACTCAGTAAAAAAAAAGCTTCATGTTTATTTCACTTTTCTAATAATGTAGAGGTCTTTTCTAGCTTCCATGCTTTATCATCTAATCCTAGAGAAATTAGTCAAGGTTTCGGCCAAATCAGAAAAATAAAATACTCCAAAATTGTTGGGTAATTATCTTATTTTTGTCAGCATTTTGACTTAACTTGTAAGCCATCATCAGGGCTTATAGTGATGTCTGGAGAGATCTCCAAAGGAGCTGATTTTCATTTCGACATTTCAGAGCATATAAAAGAAGTATTAAGTAACAATAAATAATGAGTGGGGATTTTACTTAACATTGTACAAATAGATAAATGCTGATGAGAAAAGTGGAAAATGTTCAGTGGACCAATTTTAAGACAAAGGGCCTCTTCAATAACAGAATAACTTTTTATTCCGGAGAAACACATGGTTTGCTGGTAGATTCTGGTTTGGAGTCAGTATACTTGGGTTTGAAATAGACACCTCCAAAATTAGTAGGGAACATAACCACTCTTGAAGAACATCAAATTCTAATTTAAATTGCCAAATCTAGTCCTTGGTAGTAGTTATTGTGCAAAATTTAATATGAATCTCTTAAGTGATCTTCATGGGTACTTATAACTAAGAAATAGAAATTGGTTACAAAAGAGCATCACTGGCTCCGCAAAATTACACAGTTTGCTGAAAGTTAAGCTTTTCCCCTGTAAAAAAGCGGAAGAAGTCAGTTGAAGTAACAAAGAAAAAATAATAAAAAATCATTCTTAAAACCAACTAAGGAAATAAATTAGTTCAATAAATTAAAATAACTAAATGTAATGAATAATAGACAAGTTGACTGACATACTGCATTTAAAAGTGATATAAGAAATTCTTCTACATGAAAATGTCTTCCCGCTTCTAAAAATATAACAAACTTAAAGGCTAAAATCTAAACTTGTTTTTTTTTTATTGGGTAGTAACAATAAAATCACTGAAATGCTCTTTCTCAAATGATGCAGGAAATGGACAGTCTCTCTTTGTCCTTATCCTTTTGAAATAGTTTTCAGGAGGGAGGGGTGGGTCTCACATTCTACATGTTAGCAAAAAGAAAAGAAAAAAAGCAGTATGCACAGGATCTTAACTAAGTTATTATGAAATTCTAGCCATGGTTAGCTTTTTCCAATTTCCTCAATATTTCTGGATATTCTAAATCAAAATAATAAAAATTAAATTAATCGGATTTCTCAAAACCATTTAACAAAACTTTAAAATAAAAATATTATACTTAGTTGTGCTTATTTTAAGGATAAAAAAAAATCCATAATTTAAACTTCTAAATGTTTTAGATCTTGGGTTATTTTAATAAATAAATTAAAATTAGAAATAGGGAAGAATTATTTACTTTTTATAGCAGCCAGCTGGGCCACCTTTTTTAAGGATAAAAATACTGAGAGGAGCTCAACCCTTCTATTTATTTATTAAATTTAGTTCTTATTCTGAGCCTTTTGAACAATGTTAAATAAACAATTAAATTTTGCACATACATTTTGATACTTAATACATTTTTCACAAAACTAATAATAACTTTGATATTGATGATATTCAATTTTGTTTTCCTCTAGAGACCTCCTTCAACCATTAAGGACTGGTTTATCCTATTCATTAACCAAAATTGAATATGATAAACAGTTTAAAAAATAAACTCTAAATAATAAATATTAATAAATGAGAGGAACCTGTCAAACTCTCAANAAATGATATAAAATAATTTTTTACACCTATTATTTTTATACATTTTTTAACGCTAATAATAATAAAGATATTAAGAAAATAAATTTTGATATTTCTTTAAAAATCCATTCCTTTGATCTGACAAATAGCGAATATAATAGTTTTCCAAAAAAAACTCATATTTTTAAATGAAAGAAGACAAAACTGGTTCCCTTACTTCAAAAATTGTAGACAATATTTAGTCACTATGACTGAGTGCAAAATTTCATTACTACCGTATTTTTAACTTCAACTCTAAAGGATCAGTAAAGATTGAATATAAGTAGAAATCATAGTTGTTTTTGCTTTTTTTGTTTCTGTTTATAATAACTAGAGAATTTTTGAGAATATCCAACCCTAATTGGATACCATTCTTCTTTAAATGGGAAAAAAAATAAATAGCATAGTGCTATCTCAAACCTTCTCTATAAAATAAAACTTATAATAAATTTATCCTTGTATGTGTAAATCAATAGTTAAAGTTCAGGCAGAACCGACATATACAAAGAAAAGTCTTCTATGAAAAAAATCACAAGAACTTATTATCTAATAAAAAAATTTTGGCATTAAAGAATAACTTCTTGTGAATTTCTTCATAAAAGATATTTTTTTTCTAAGACTTATCCTCCACTATTGAGATACTCATCCTTAAAATGTGTTTCCCCCTGAGTCTCCTGTTGCGGGACTGGGTGAAACTCTTGTTTCTTTTTTGTCACTAGACACTATGATATCAGCTACCAAGTGAAAGTTGCAAAGTTAGCCTATTCTACCAATTTTCCATAAATTTAGTGACAAACTGAAAAGTTTTTCTGTGAAATTGGTTGGAGATAACCAATAACTAAAATATAACAAGTAGTGCAGTCTTTATAAAATAAAAATACAGATAACATTAAATTTTCAAAAACAAAAAATATATTTAAATACTCAAAGAATATTTTCAGTAAGCTATTAGAAAAAAATAACAGAAGAATACAAATATATAATTACAAAACCCGCAGATATAATTTATATTAGAATTATAAATTATATAATAAATGTTAGGAAACTGCAGCTAACCTAGAACTTTTCCTCTCTAAATACCGTTTAAGTGCAGCATCAAATACTGGTCCTACAGTTCGTTTTTCCCAAATATTAACTTCAGGTTGTCTTACTTCTACACATATAGGCTCAATAGTAGTGTTTAGTTCTGCAGGTGCAATCCGTTCACTTGATTGACGTTTAGATAATAGCCTTTTAGGATTTTCTGTTTCTGATTGACTACTCTTATTTTCTCCTGATTCAGAATCACTACTTGAAGATGACGATGATGATGATGAAGAGGAGCCGACATCTGTGTCTGCATCTTTATTTTTGTCAACAGAGCTTCCCGAATCCTTTCTTTTTCTATAAGAACGACTATCCTTCTTACTATCTAATTTTTTAACTGAGTTTGTGGTATCTTTATCATCTTTTAATGCCTTGGTTGGTGAAATTTCCTTAGAGCTTTCTCTCGGATGAGAATGCTTTGAATTATCCAACTTTTTTTCTTTTTTGGGGCTGCTATATTCATCTTTGTTTGAAGATTTTGAAGGAGATTCTTCTTTTGAGCCATCAACCTTTGTTTGATATAAAGATCTATAGAACCCGCTGATATCCGGTTGCTTAGTAACATCAGCAATTTCCTCAAGCATATCCTGCCTTTTTTGTTCAGCATCTAATTTAGCAAATTCTTCTAATTTCTTTTTGTATGAAGAAGTCACAAATGTTTCTTTATCTTTAAACTCATCTCCTTCAGCTTCCCTTTCTTTTTGTACCTGTCTTTCAACCCTACGTTCATTTTCGATTTTACGTTTTTCAGACGCAGCCAATAGTTTTTCAATATATTTTGGTTTTTTTTCTTTTTCTTTAGATATTTTTTCTTGTTTACCTTTCTGCATTTGGTCATATATTTCATCATATTGATAAACGGTAGAATCCACATCTATAGCACGCTGCATTTCAATTTTTGTTTGTCTTTTAATTGTGGATTTTTCAGTTGCTTTAAGTGCTCTTTTAGTCCAATCCGTTCCTCCCCCATCAGATCTGTCTGAATCCGTATCCTCACCAAAGGCAGAATGTTTTTGAACTAACCCACCTGAAATTTTCTTCGGTATTTGTAAACCATACTGTTTATTTGAGGACATTTTGAACTCACAAAAATAACTTCGATATCACTTACCAAACTGTATAACTTAACAGAACAACATGCATAAGTAACACAAAACAGTACGAATATAACCTGTATGCCAACAAATTTTTGCCAACAACCGTTAATGTAACCTTCCTTTGTTATCAATATAACTTTAGTTCCGAAAAATACCACTAGATAGAGATAGTGCTTTCACTTTTGTTTGGTAGTGACGTAATAATGTTCGTGAAGTGTTTGTTTTACCTTTCAAGTCCTCAGGAATTATCAAAATGTAGCCTTGTAATGTTTTTAGGTTGATTTATTATCAGTCTCCTAGGCGTCCTTATGTGATTTCTCAGTCATGCCGCGTAGTTCATTGGGGAAACAGTGTTAGGTATTAGAGTTTGCATTTACATATGTTTAGCATTGTGATAGGGCCAGTGCTCTGTTCAGGATGGCTTGGTGCGGTCGGGAGACCGAGCCAGGACTGCCCCAATGGAAGAAGGAGCTTCTGGAGCGGCGGCGAGCGGTATCCCGAGCGCTGGGGGCGGCCCGGCTGAGCCCGGGACTCCCAGTCCCTCTCGGCCAGGGCCAGTGTAAACACCTCCAGCAGCGGCAATCCCAGTCCCCGGCGGACTTTCTCCCTGAGAGCCCCGTCAGGACAGCCATGCGGTTTTTGGATCAGGACCTCTCTTCCAGTGAGCTCATAACAATAAAGTGTACTGCCAACAGTGACAGTGAACTTAAAGTGAAAATGGTTGAAGAAAAGCCAGATAAAAAACCTTCTTTCAGGAGCATGGAAAAATCAAAGGAAGTCAAGAACTCAAAATCATTCATTAAGACAAGGGAGGAAAAAGAAGATGAGGATTACCATTCGGACTCAAGTGAGGAGCTTCAGTATGGGCCTGGTATTGTCAACAAATTAAAGAGTAAGTACTTATCCATGACACTCAGAGATAATCAGAAACATTCCTCTCGTCCTTCATTAAATAATTTGAGAAGGGCTACTAGTTTAGAAAACATGTTGGATGATGATATGAATAGGTTACAGCAAAAACCTCATTTTATCAAAAAGCCTTATCATACAAGTACTCTTAGGAGTTCAAAAATATCACAGCATCATGCCAAGTACTTGGGTTTGACAAGGGGCAGTGAATCCATGAAACGAGCTCGCTCTATGGACACACTGTTAAAGAGCGATTCAAAAAATGGCCTCTCTCAGATTGGTAATTCTACCTTGTCTAACAGCAGTTATTCCAATGGAACTATTACTCCATCAATAATCAATGAAGACATAATAATTGTCGATAATTCTTCAGAATCTGTAGAACAAAATAAAAATGTTAAAACCGAAGATACTGAGCTTCCGCCTCATGATTTGGTTAAACAAACTTTAAAAATTTTTGAAAGCTCAAATAAGAAAACTCCTGAGGTCCAAAGTAAAGTCAAAATTGCAGTTAGTAAAATAAGTCAAAACTCTACTTTGAGGCCAAATAGTGTGGATTCGTCAGGGAAATGTAAAATTTCTAAACCTACACTTGGACCTAAACCTGCAATTCCAATAGAGAAACGGTTTACTCGACAAAAAGCTGCTTCACCAAAACGCGTATTTCCTGTTGTATCATCTATAGAAAAACCAAAACCTCCAGTGATTGCTCCTAAAGTCTTGCCTATAGGGGAATCTAAGAAATTTTCTAGTCCTATAATTTCGCCTAAAGTTTCTCCGAGTATTGAAAATAAAAAAATTCTAACTCCAACAACAAACACAATTGTGACTCCACCTAACAGCCAGGCAAAGAAAAATGAGCCAGATACTCCAGTTACCAGCACCCCTGTTTCTTCTCATCATAAAGAACCCATTTTCAACTTCAAGGAATCTGAAAGGCTCTCAGTCTCTCCTGTTAACTCTAACCCTGATGAAGACAATTTATCAGGTGATGAAGAGAAACCTAAATACATTTCGCAAAAGGCTAGAGATAGGATTAGCAAAGAGGGAATGTCCATGAAATTTTCTTTTAATGACACAGCTATTTCATCAGATCGAAGCCATCTTCCTCGAACTATGCCTCAAGCAACGAACACTGCTCTTATATCTTCTCAAGGAGACTTATCTCCTGTCAAACAGGTTGCTATTATAAGACCAGTAGTGAAAAATAAAATCTTAACGGAACAAGAAAAGGAAAAAAATTTAATTAACAAGAAAAAGTCAATTGAAAGTAATATTTTAAAAAGTGATGAAACTAGTGTTAGTGATAAGCCACCATTATGGGAAAAGAAGACTTGGCAAAGCCAGAACACTATGGTATTCAACTTCAGTGATAGGAAGAGTGTTCCTGACTACATAGAAAATGATGGCATCAACCTTACAAACAGAAGGACCCCTAAGGTAAGAATCTTTTCCCTTATTGATTTATAAGATAAGTTCATATATATATATATATA
>KZ807368.1:299384-331253 GCA_000696205.2 Oncopeltus fasciatus | reverse complement strand
CTCTCTCTCTCTCTCTCTCTCTCTCTCTCTCTCTCTCTCTCTCTCTCTCTCTCTCTCTCTCCCTCTCCCTCTCCCTCTCCCTCTCCCTCCCTCCTCTTTTTGAGAAGGAATCCATTAATGATGTCCATACTTTCCTTATGCTGTTCAATAATTTTGAAGGGTATAAAATGACGCCTTAATTATATTCTCGTGATAGATATAATATCGATGACAAATTGAAATTAGGTATTTTCAGTAATAAATTAGGTTTTCGCTCGAAAAAATTGTATTCCTTGTAGCTTGCGGTGACCCAAGGTCTCTCTGTACCATGGAGCACGACCCGCCTGGATGACCTCTTATGTCGTCAACTCAGTTGCAATAGTGTTGGAGTTGTCGACCTTCACGTTACCACAGAGGTACTGCTCTAATGATGGCACTTTGGTCACCGAAAGCTGGTTATCCAATCATATGTAACTGAGCAAAGGAGGACTAATTTATGTATTGTCCTGTATCACCAATGTAACTCCAGCAAAACAGAAAGGAGCTATATACGGCTCTCAGATTACCACATTTTTCTGCCGCTCACTTCACGAGTTGGCTGTGCGTATCCGTTATTTGTGATAGCTGTTCCGTTGGTAATGAGACATGCCTGGTTGTTCCCTCTTGTATTGTCCCCGTCCACGCAACACTCCCCCTCCTCGGTACGCGTACAGCTTACGTCAACCCATCCGGTCCCTGCACTCTTGTCAATGGCTCCCTACTCCATCGCTAAATTATTTTCTGCGAATTCCGTTAGCATAACCCGCATTTAGAATCTTTTAAAAGCTTTTTGTAAAATTCGTTCTTGTGTACTTTTTTTTTCAACCTACCGATAGGTATTAAAGGTGATTTTAGCCTCATGTACTGCTAAGCTCCTGGACGATATCCCAGAACTATAAGCCACGTTCCGTAGGGAGCTACTGCTTCAAGAGATTGCCTCCAGTAGACTGACCTATCTAATTCATCCATTTATAAATAGGTCCACTGCTATTTAAACACAAGTCCACTTATTATTTGCATTTTACTAGATTACTGTTTTGTGTTTTTATCTTGCAGTTTGGCAAACTAGAAGCTATTTTAGCTTCCCAAACCACAATTTTCTTTTATAGCGCACTTTCTTGCGTGAGTACATCCTTGCATTAATGTGTGTCTGTATAAACCTCCCTTAAACAAATACTTGCACACATGGTGGTATTACCACCTAAAAATTGTTAAAACCTGCAATGAGAGTAACCTCGATGGTTACTTTATTCCTAGTCCACTTGGAGTCACCGAAAGAAAATTTTGGAACTCTAAACTTTATTAACAAATCGTTTGTTACATTATCTATTTAGCTTGAAGTTTTATTTTTTTCCCAAATTCTTCGCAAACTTAAAGAAAAAAAAAATGTTAACACTGATGGCTTACTATATCTTAAAATCATCTTTAAGACGAGTCGTTTTTTGAATGTAGGGAAGCGTATTGTATTGCTCCACTCCGTGTCTGACCTGTCAAGAATTTATTGTCTTTCCGGATAGCGAGAAGCTATGAATCGGCTCGGTGTGTTTCGCCTTGATTCGCAAGGCACGTGGAAGTGGTCAAATGAGATTTCACTGCGAGGTCTTGAACCGTTGTTTCGAAATGGCATATTTCCTCCCTCAAATCTCTAAAGGCCAAGAGGTTAGCTGCACATTTCACAGGCAAGGAGCTTGTGTGGAGGAGACTTGACTTGTCAGTTTTGCAATGGTAGGTAGATGGGTTGGATTGGCCGACAGGGGCTGGCTGGCCCGACCGGAGCCAATTCTAGGCCTCGGTGCTGGCAATTCCTCACTGTGCAGGGATGATCGCATCGCCGCTCTCTTTTGACACTTTCTCACCTATATATGGGAACCTATCAATATTGGGTTGCTCTACTTCCCTATTTCAGTAGAATTCCGTCTTTGATAATGTATTTACGTTATTTTATCAATATTCCTTTTATTTTGAAATATATTTCGCCCATGCGAATTAGATTCTGCTGGCTATTTCAAAATTTCAAGGAAATTCAAGTATGAAGCATTATATTTTAGAGTGTTATTTATTTATTTTTAATATGGAATGAATTGTTGATCGTCAAGTTCTATGAAGAGAGGATTGTAGGGAATTCGTTTCGGCCTGAATCAGTTGAGAAAGTCTCTCTCTCTCTCTCTCTCTCTCTCTCTCTCTCTCTCTCTCTCTCTCTCTCCTCTCTCTCCCCATCACCCTACTTGGTATGTACACTTACGAATTTTATTAATAATTTTTTATGTTCATTATCCATAATATATAATCGATAACACACAGTTTTATATTTTCATTCATTTTTCTTTGTTTGATTATTATATATAGACATGTTTCTATATTATTTTGTGTAGTTCTCCTTCATATTCAGCTCTGATGAAGGACTAAAGTTCAGGCCGAAACGTATTTTGGTTACAAATTAGTTTTTAATTATTCATCTACCATGACCGAATTCCCGACAATCCTATCTTCATATTTATTTTTAAATTTATTTAAAAGGAACAAGTGTCTTGTTTCTGTCCCCATTAATATCAGCCTCTCTCTGTACTGCTGCATTCGGAAGTCTAGTAAGACATTAAATTCTTTTAAAAATTTCAAGTTTTGTGATATATAAAAGAAACTAATTCATACATTTTTATTTCCGAAATCAGTTAAAAGCTTGTGGTTTCTCAGGCGTAAAAATATGTACAAAACAATTTTTTTTTATGTATTTTTTTTATCTAGCTTGTTGTCTAAGAAAGTCTGAGTTACTAATTGTTTTCCGAAACTACATTTTAATAAAGTATGATAGAATAAGCTGCTACAAATAGATACTGAGAACTCATTGACTTCATGACTGTCTTGGCATTTTTTTTCTACTATTTAATTAATATTAACCATGTGTCTTTTTCTTCTCCATTTTTTAGAAGAATGTGTTAATTTTATGATGGAGATCCTGGATGATTTTACCTTGAACCTAGAGGGATTACATACTGTAAGCCCTGTTAAACGTCCTATTAGGCGCCAGGTTATAAGCCTTGCTTTGAAGAAGGGGTATTTGTGGGGTCGGATTTAGGGCTTGGATATTGTTTAGAGGTGTTGTTAGCGAGCCGAACACTCCTATTGTTTCGCGAAACACGCAAGGATCCCACCGGCAATATAACGAGTGTTTAATAAGGCCTGACTGATGTCACAGTTGTAGCGGTACGCCAAGGAGCGTGTGTGTGTGTGCGCGCGCGCTGTACCGTTAGCCTTGGAGGAGGTGGTGAGGTGACTGAGCGGATGTCTTCGCTAGGGGGGAGGTCTGTCACAAGTCGAAAGTATCCCCTTTTGTGGTGACTATGGGCTTTTCTGCCTCGGCCAACACGCGGCACGTCACCCATCGCATGGAGAGGTCCTCTATGGCGGGAGGGAAACTCCCACCAGTGAAGGATCTGGATCGGAATATGAGGGGCCCCTTCTGTTTATCTTACAAAAACTGCCTTGTGTTACCGTCTCTCTCTCGCTGGACGGTGACATGGCGAGCTTGATTCCTGCTTTTGGAAAGCATGCCTGAAAGGGAGTGACGTCCCATGCTGTATTAGCAGCAGGGGGATCCCGTCCAGAACCCTCTCGATGAAGAATGCTATTCATGACTCATCGGAAGCCATCATTCGGGAGGTTTTTATTCATAAAAGGTATGCGATCTTGGAAGTACTTGTGCAGTCCTATCCCACCTTCACTGATTCATTCAGATGTTTACCTACACCAATCGGCTGACAACTCATTGAATTAGCTGATCTTCCAAGGTCACGAATGGGAGAGACAAACTAGTCATAATTATCACAGCTAAAATGACCTTCAATTTTGCAGAAATGGGAATTATTGACAATCAGCGACAACAATTGTTTGCTCCCTGGATAGATTATGTATTGAAGGTTTGTTTTTATTCCATAATATCTATATACAAGAAGAGAGATAAATTTGAGTTTATATATATATATATATACTGGAGAANGCAAATATTTGTGTGTATGGCCTCGTATGGCCAATTTGAATGCGGGCCAAAACCATCTCTCCTCGCCAGATTTGCCGCAAAAGGATGTAGACGGGATATTCCAGGTACACTCCACCCGGAACTTCCTCCATCCCTAGGTCCCCTCCTTGCATTAGGGCAAGGCACAGCCAGTTCGCGATGAGTTCCCTTGACCGACACCACTGCAGTCGGCTCGTGAGATTCATTGGCCGCTCTTTCCGCCTCAAATCCCCGGATATACCCGAATGAGTCGGTACCCACACAAAAGTTACTCAGTGAGTATCATGCACCTCATGATGACCACCTGTCAGATGTGAATTTGTAAGTCTAAAAGATTATTGAATTTGTATAAATCTTATTTATAACTAATTATAGTCAATAAATATCAAAGTAATATTTATGAAATCTTATTGTTTCTATAAAATAAAATAAAATCGAACATAATAGGTGTAAAATGTAATTTTTATATGTCTACGTTCTATAACATTTTTAGGAAAACTCTTATTTAGAAATAAATGTATTTACTCTTATTTATGTTCTTCTACAGTGGAATATAGGGAATCCTCCTATATTTCGCAGCTCTTTTGCTAGGGACTTCAGCAGACACTGGAAGAATTAATGTACAAGATTCCCTCTGCTTTTTACTAAGGGTGGACAGATAATGATTAGGATGTTTCTCGGCCGCCTGGAACTTCAATGGAGAGGATGTAGCGAGCGTATATTGGTGATTAACTTCTTGAAAGAGTATGTGGAAAATTAGACAGTCTTTGGAAAAATCATTGTTCATTTTCGTGCCGACATTTAGGATTTCGCGGTTGTGCGAAGGATAGTAACATAGTTTAATCTGACAGAATTCCATCACTTCTTTGTGGTTAAATGCCATTTTTTACGAAGTGTACCACCACTTCAATCCTCAACTATTTCTCATTATTTACCTTGACATTTTCTGTACCGAATAACACTTTTTTAGAGGTACAAAAGGCCAAATAATAGGAAATTATGTGTCATTTTTTTTTGTAGTTAATTATCCTGTTTGATAATAAGGTAGTCCTGTTTTGTCAGATTTCTGAAGAAAATCTATTCAAAGCTTCTTTGGTTCCATGACGAGACCTTGATGTGTTATTTTATTTATCGATCCGCTGCGAAAAAAACAACAATTGTATGATCAATTTAAAATGCTATATATGTCAAACCCTTGCAATTTTAAAATATGACAATGCAATTTGATAAATAATGAACCGAATTAGGAATTTTTATTCGCGTTATCCCATGAACGTATTTTCAACGGGCCTGCTAATTGGAAAAGCTGCAAGTATGCTTTTGAAATAAGCTCTCTAGCGTCCACATTTTTTTAAAATAAAGAAACCAAATTCAAAGGTAGAGGGTGAAGGTATAGATAATATGGATGAGACCAATTTTAAAAGTCGTCAATATCCTTATTATTGTTAAAGGTATAAATGCAGAGTGAAGGAGTTAAGGATACGAGGAAAAATATAAGTAATAACTGTGAAAAATATAATTTTATAATCTTTTTAAGCCTTCCAACATCCAAAGAATCTAGTCTTTTCAATCCAAAACCCTGAGAATAATTGCAAATGCTCCCTATTATGTATCCAATTCATCCCTTCACCACGATCTTAATATCCCTTTTGTTTAAGACTTCATTTCTTCCCTCTTCACCCTTTTCCACAGTAAACTGCCATTCCATCCTAATCCACTAGCACAGACCATGTCTTCCAACTCCAACCTCTACAACCCTCCCCGTCGACTCAAAAAAGGAAGATGGCCCCGTGACCTCCTGGGGACATAATCTGTAACTAATTTGGGAGTGGTTTCACTGGTCACCTTCTCTCCTCATGTGATTAAATGTCTTTTTTTTTTTAAATTCATTGTGGTGATCAAATTACAAAATGTTTTAATTTAACAGAATGTAATAAATACATAAATAAAATCATTTTATTTATAATAATATTTTTACAACAAATTCATATTGTGTTAAATATTGAAGAGTGTAGTTTGGGCTGTGGGGCTATTTTTTTCTTTTAATATAGGAACCAACTCGATATATAGACTTTATATTTCAATCAGTTGAGTAAATTCATTTTTTGTTGTGTTAAGGGGAAAAGGAAATTTAGTGGAAGACCAACATCTATAAACGTTTAATTAAACTTTCTAACTTTTGTGTTCTATAAATGTTTTTTTTTTTTTTTTTTTTAAAGCGCTTATAGCTGTAGATATCTAGGAATATGTTAGTAAAAACTTAGGCCGAACGCTTTCCTATCTCTTTCTTCCTGTATACCAGAGCCCAGCTTTGGCGACCCACTCTTAGCGCTCTCTGTCTTGTAAGATCAAACAAGTCATATACCCTCATTCATATACAACTTAATGAAGCTTGGGAAATCGGATGCTTTACGTACATAGATCCTGTGCGAAGGACTTTTTGGTAAATTAAAGTTGTGTGACTTATTTCTTTTTAAGTTCACTAACAAATATTTTTGATTTATGCAGCTATTGCGAGACTTATAGGCCTTAGCGCCTTCGAGTCCAAGTGTTACTTCGGAATTCGCTAAAACTCTGGGAATGATAAATATATGAAATTAAAACTCTACTGTAAGTAAGGTAGACTTCTTCCATGTTCACTATATTAAGAAGCGAAGCCGTTTCCATTAGACTGTAATTGATTTTTTTTTTTTTTTTTTTTTTTTTTTTTTTTCTTTCTATGGTTGGGAAATGCTATGAGAAACCCAACTTCATGCGGAATGGGGGTGGGGGGGCTGTCCCACTAAGTTATTGAGTGGGGAGTGAGGAGGGAGCAAACTGAGCGATTGGACAGCCTTTCTCTTGTTCTGTGCAGGTTTTTGTGGCTTCTGTTCCCCTACACACCCCATTGCTCCCTTGATACACTTTCGGGGGGGAAACCGCCGGCTTGGAGCAGAATTCCCCATGCCCTGATTCAACTTGGTTTTTATTCTTGGATTAAAGGTGGGCCAGAGAAGGAGAAGAAAAAAACGACATAAGTGACCCTGTATAACTTTCTAGTACGTGGGAGAATTAGCTCGAGGCAGCTTTAGGGTAGGAAGTTGTACAACGATCCTCGGGTCAGTCTGGAGCATGCGCAGTGAGAATACTACCTTACTCACAGACTGATGCCATCAATGTCTAATGTATGAAAAATACTTACTTATTTTCTTGGTGCTACATCTTGAAAGCTCTACAAATTTAATTCTTAGATGATTTTAGTTGGGATTCGGTCAAGGTAGATCCAAAAAACACAAATTTAAAAAATGTATTTTTTATAAAGGATTATCTACCGACGTTTCGGCTTACAGTGTAAGCCATCTTCAGGGCTATCATGAAGACGAGAGAGCACACTGACTGAGTCAGGAAACAGACATGGAAATGTGAACTTAGGAGGGACAGGACGTCCTCTCTCGTCTTCATGATAGCCCTGAAGATGGCTTACAATGTAAGCCGAAACGTCGGCAGATAATGCTTTATTTAAAAAAATACATTTTTTAAATTTGTGTTTTTTGGATCTACCTTGACCGAACCCCAACTAAAATCATCTAAGAATAATATCTACGGTCAAAAACTCTCCTTTTGAATCTACAAATTTAACTTTGGTTCCAATTATGAGAAAGATTTGAACCAACCCCCAACCCCCGGCTGGGTTGAAATCCTTCTCTGGATAAACATTCATCAACAAATAAAAGCTTTAATATTTTTTTTTTTTTACGTGGCCTTTTATAAATATATGGCAAAAGCCTTGTTTGTATAGAATAGGGTGACTTCCTGTAGAAAGCCCCTCTTTTTATGTAGGGGTTGAAAGGTAGTTTAAATAGGAAAAAAACCCCAGTAAACTTTTTATTGTCCAAGTAATCAAAGTTGCTCAGAATTCCTGACTAGTTTAAAAATTCGTTTGCCCAGTAAATAATATTATGTAAATGTACAAAATATGTTCTATTGTCAGTGCCGCTTTTATTGAGAACTTTTGTTGTTGTTTTTGTTGTTAGTGTTTGAAAATAATTATAAAACAATTTCGGAGTAAAAATATAATTTATATGTTCTATAATATATTTAAACTCGAATAATAAGGAAGATATTTACCAGCCAAAGACCTTTATTTTTCTCTCTAATAAATATAGTAAATTGTAAAAGGTTAGGTAAAGATAGGTGAAAAGTTACTCTCCTCCTCTGTGATGGAATTCCTTTAAACCATTTTCAGTAAATAATTTTCAATTATGAAGAATTTCTTCAATATTTGAAGGATTACTCACGATTCTATATTTTACGAGGATCTTGGAACCATTGTCTGATCTTATGATCACTTCATGGTTAATATGCCTTCCTTTTTTTTCCTTTTTACCCGTAGTTGTGCTCCTACTTATCAAGTCTTAATATGTATTTTATCTCGAGGCAAAGTTTTGTGAAGGTTAGCTCACAGGCAGAGATCCCCGATCCTTAAATCTCTCCACTGCTATCTCCTCACCCCTCTCTGTTCTTCGACAGTTCTTCCGCGTATACCCGTTATACTTCCGTATATACACCACCAAGCTATACTTCTTCTAACTTTCTGCAGATTTCCCACGAGGAAATGAAGCTTTTCACCTGGACAAGACTCTTGAAAAATGTTGAAGGACCTTTACCGATCTTGCATTGGAGAAGAGTGTGCGTATCCTTAAACACACTCTAGTTCAAGAGAACCAAAATTAGTTTTTAAGTTTATTTTTGCGAACCTTTTTTTTTTAGTTAGTTTACCGCTGAAATAGATCGAATGGGTGGGAGAAAAGAAAGAGGTTTTGTAGAACTAACGGAAAAATTGCCAACATCTTCGTTTCTGTTAAATGTACAAAAAAAAAAAAAAAATTACCATATAAAACCTAATTTTTAACTTGGATATAGTTGACCATAGAACTTTATGAGAAGGATTGGTCAGGGATTCGGTCTTGGGATTGTAATAAATAAAAACTAATTTGTAAACAAAAAAGTTTTTATTATAGCCAGCATTTCAGTTTAAATTTTTTGTCCCAAGACTAAATCCTTAACCAATCCTTCCTCATAATTTTCTAATATTTTCATTACATTAGCATCCTCGAGCTAATTTTTAGATGTAAATGTAAAATTTTGCATTTACATCTAAAAATTTCTGAAATATGTATTATTTTTCTTTAAAAAAAAAAAAAATAATGATAATAAAAATAAAATAAAAAAGACACAGATTTACATATGTTCTGTTGGTTGTTTTCGTATTTTATTTTCGGTCTGAAATTTCTAATGCCTTTGGTGTATTTTTTTGTTGAGACAGTTATGTAAGTTATTATAGTTCAGAGTGATACTTGCATTGGACTAAAACTCTTTGAACCTATAATACTTTCTCTTTCTCTGTTTATAAGAGAACTGCTCCTCCAGCATGAAAATTCCCTCCGAATGGAAAATTACATTTAAAAATGTAAATAACGGCTTTAAGGATAACTTGATAATTGTTTGGCTTTTCTAATTTCGCGTGAGCCGGCGATGTGTGCCAATCTGCCTTGTTAGAGACTTGGAGGAAGCAGAGCGAACAGGACAGTTTTACATAACCGCTTTTCAGACCTCTCAACAATATAATACATGTTCTACCTTCAACAATACACAATAACAGATCAATGGCTGTCATAATTCAATTATATTTCCTTAATGCTCGCTCATTATTCCAAAAACTATTTGGTCATACTTGCCTAAATTCCCTTTTGTAATGATGAGGAATGGTGACGTGTGTGTCTATGTGTAGGTGTCCATGTTCGTGAGCACGAGCGCACATGTGACATATTCATGGGGGCGCGAGTGCGTAGTTGGGTGGGTTTGCGTGTGATTTCGTTCAGAAGAATGTAGCATCTCTCATTCAGTTATTTGGTAACAGTATTTGTTTTATGTAATACTGGAGCTACCTTCTTACTAAATCAAATTAATATATCAAAACTTTAAAGTTCAAAATTATTTTTAGTAGTATATAAACTTTTTATTAAAAAAAAAATTGTTCTGTACAAATTTCATACACTATAATTTTTGATGGGGTACATTATTGTCCCTTCTCGTCTATCCCGGGACGTAACCCGTCCTCAGAGAGGAGCCCAAGTTAACCCGCGATAGACTATCCGGCACCCATCTTCTCCTTAACCCAGGATAAGAAGGAAACTAGGCAGGGGAGTCAAGGAGGGAGTGAGAGGGGGAGAAAAATGCCAGTGCATTCACTGCCTTGATATTTTTGAACTAAACTGGCTGGAGTAGGAGGTCCCTTGGCCACCTCCTCTTGAGTCGTCGGGGAGGTTGGTCGGGATGAAAAAGTTCAAAATTATAGTAAAATTTTTTTTTTCTTGAACAACCATATAGCGATTTAGGGTCGTAGAAAGACTCTTGTTTTGTTTTCTATTGACTGCGTTTGATGTCAATGATTTATTCTCAGTGGCATTATCAGAATCAATATCTGACGTGTTTCATTGATTTATAGGATGGTACTTTTCTTGAATATGCGTTGTTACCTGCAAATAATTCGTTACCATTTTCTATTTCCTCTTGCAGATACAAGCGCAGGCACACATTAACTAATTCACTTTTATTGTTACTTTCATTTAGGAGGGAACTTCAAAATTTCAAAATTGTGACAGTTGAAAACACGACTTAGATTCCCCCCTCCCCCCCCCCCGCTGGTTTGATGGCGTAAGGAAAGTCTAGTTTTCCCTAGTAGGCGTATTGTGCTGTACGCAGCTGCTAGGTCCTTGGGAAGTGGTACTAGGTAGTGATGTTCGAGGCCCGACGAGTTATCGCTCATAGTTTCCTCTCTGCTCGGCCAGCTATGCAAGGACGTCTCCATGACACCCAATAGTAGGCCTCCTGAACAGTCCCAAAAATACGAATATGCCTGGTTCGGGGGGAGGGGGGGGCGCTCTTTTCTCTCCAGAGTTTTTGACTACATTATTTACTCCGTCTCGTAGGGATCAGTATTCTGTAGAAAAAGTATTCTAGCCCTTCAATTTTACTTCAATAAAAAAATTAACTCAGGTTCGCAAAGAAATAATAGTATTACTAAATGCAAATATTAATTGAAAACATAAAATTTCTGTAGCTGTGTAAATAAAGTCTGTCACACAGAAGCTGTGTTGACCCAGCAGATTTTCCAAGTCACATCAAAAGATTGGCACAAAAAAAATTAAATATCTTATTTATGCTACAAGCTAAAAAAAAAAAAAAAAAAAAAAAAAAACTATGAATGTAAAAAGTTAGATTTTGGATTGTTCGGTAGAGGAGGGTGGAGGGATATCATAACTTACTAAAGGTTTTCGTAAAAATAATATAGTTTAAATATTATACTCTAAAGTACATCTCTTCCAGTTCAGGTTCTTTTCTAAAACTGTACAGCGCTTTCCTTCCAAGATAATGCGTATTACACAAACACAGACAGCTTTGAGTTCCATTTCCAACTGCGTAGGTTTTTAAATCCTCACACACTAACACTACGGCAAAAATGTGCTCAGGATCCTTACAACAAAAGATACTTGATTAAAACTCGTATTTGACAATGTTTGATACCCTTTTATTACTCATTTTTGAAGAATTCGGATATTTATACACTAAAATTCTAGTCCTGCGTTCTCAAAGACTTTTCAATTTTCAAATGGATTGGTAGAAGAAACACGTACTTTCGGCAGACCAAACATGGGCACTCGCTAGAAGTCCGACTCTACTTTTCGATAATTTGCAATTGCAGTGTTAATGCCATGGAAGTCAGCATTCAGGTCTCCTTAGAGACGAGCCGAGGAATAACGATAAGATTGCCGGATAAGTTGGTATTAGTACACCATCAACCTCTATGTCGGCCGTTCTGGTATCTCTTTGGATGGCTTCAGGGTTAGGCGAGATCTTGTTATCAGCCAAGTTATCGCGTTACTCCCAACGGAATATTTCCCACTTATAGTTTCCTAAATAATTGGTTTTCAATATTGTTTTTATATTTTTACTGCATTCCCCCAGATTTTTATTTGTATTGCTGTTATTGGAGACTGAAGTCTTAAAACTTTTAGAGGATTTCCCGTGGGAAAATCAGCTTTTCACGCGACTTCAAAAATTTCAACGGACTCACAGATTTAAATTGAATTATTATTTAATTATTTAATCTGTAATATATATATATANATATTCAATTTATTTTCCCCATTTATCCTGCAGTTCATTAATCATTTAGCTTCTTTCAGTAAGTCTTATTATTTTATTTCAGATGAAAGTAAAAGTGAGAAATGGATTCTATTTGATGGACCTGTTGATGCAGTATGGATTGAAAACATGAACAGTGTAATGGATGATAATAAAGTGCTAACCCTGATAAATAGTGAAAGGATAACTATGCCTGAGCAGGTACATTATTGTGATTCACATATCTTCTATTCTGTGTGATGATTTTATATTTTGAGTAGAAATTTATTGAAACTGCCATAAATTACTTGCTTATTCCTGTTAATTTATGTATCTTGCTCAGTGTGGGTGCCACTGCAGAGAAGAAGATAAGAAAGATGGCTGACGATTTAAAATGAGTTACAAAATGCTCTGGCATTTTTTAGCTCTATTACTAAAGTTAGAGATAGTTTAAGTCTGCTAATTGTCGTTCACTTGGCACTAGACCCACCTTATTATTATTATTTTTTTTTTTTTGTATCGAAACTTCTCTGAAATTAACAATTTCACTGACATTTCGTTTTATCTCTCTAAAAGATTTTTCTTGAACTTGTGTAAAGATATTATCCTCTGTCGCCTAGATATCTTATTTGTAAGTACAGAACTGTTTCTGCCATTGTTAGACAGAGTTTTGATAGAGGCTTCTGAAGGACCCCCCCCCCCTACCACACCCCTCGCCGCTACGGATGCGAGAGACAAAGCGGGGTACGTACGCCCTGTGTTGGGGGCGGGTACAGAGTACAAGTGCTGACCTATCAGGGATGTGCAGGTCGAGTCATCTCAACAAATCTCCCAGCTCGGCGGATTCCTGGGTGTCGGATCTGGCCTACACAGACTCCAGCGTGATAACATTACCCAGCATCCAGGAATCCTTAGTGTTCAACTTTAGTCACTTCAAATTAATATATTAGTTGAGTGTATTCTTTTGAATTGTACAAATGAGAATTTATATTATTGCTGGAGCTTAAGAGTTTTTTATTTTATTTTTTATTTTTTATTATGCTTTTGTCGGATATCAGACCTACTTGTACTTATTCCTGATTGTGTTATTCCATATTTATAGTTTTTTATTATACTTGAATATTTCAATGCTCTTAGTCAACTTTTATGAACTGAAATAGCAATTTTGCCTGACAGTTTGTTCTTGGCTCAACTTTAATTATAATATTATTATTTAAAATCTTAAAATCTCTAGAAAGGACATGCAAAAATTAATTTTATAACATTTTATTATTTTCCATTAAAAATTAAAAATAACGTTATTTATAGATGAAATTTCAGTGTTTGCGGGGTCTATTTCTCTTGAAATATGTATTTCATATTGGGCATTTAGGTTTTTAGAAGTCTAATCTTAATGTTTTTCTTATTATTAGCTATGAGAAAAAAAAAAAAGAAAAAAAAAATATATATGTATAGGAGAAAACATGTGTAAAATGTATTTTTATTACATTTATACTCTATAGCATTTACAAAAAAAAAAATCATATTAAGAAAGATATTTAAGAATTATTAGATGATCTTTCTTGTGGGGTTCGGTCAATGTTGATCCAAAAAAAAAAAAAAGTTTATTTTTTAAATTATCTGCCGACGTTTTGGCTTACATTGTAAGCAATCTTCAAGGCTACCATGAAGACGAGAGTGGACGTCCTGAGAGGGGACATCCAGGACGTCCCCTCTCGTCTTCATGGTAGTCCTGAAGATGGCTTGAATTGTAAACCGAAACGTTAATAATACGTTGATAATTTTTTTTAAAATACACTTTTTTAAAATTTGAACTTTTTTTTTTTTTGTATCTACCTTGACCGAACCCAAACAAAAATCATCTAATAATTATACCTACGGTCAAAAAACTCTCCATTTGATATTTAAGAATGTAATTTCGACTGTTAGGCAGACCCTCTTAGTTTTGAAATGTACATATATAATATGTACTCCGCATTAGGGCTTTTATTGCAAAACCTTGAAAAAAATAATATTTTGCTCTGATTGACTTAGAAAAGGGGGGGGGGGGGTTAAGAAGAGGACCAAAATTTATAATCGTAATATTTTCGTTTTTATTTGAGTTACGAAAATATTGTTAGAACATAATAGGCGTAAAATGTATTTCTCTAATACTTTTGTTCTATATTTTTTTTTTTACACTAATGCCGTTATTTAACGATCTAAATCCTACATTCCTTAACAACCCATGGAATTCATGCGATGATTGTTGCTGTACAACAATTTTTGATTAATTATTTGCATTTATTGAAAATCGTAAATTCTACATCCAGATTCAAATTTCTTCACATCTCTTACGTTCAAATATGAACTTTCAATGTTTGTTTTACATGAAAGAATACATGGAAAATCACTATTATCTCATAGCAGCTATCACATTTCCGTTGATAACATATCCTTCACGAGTCTTGTAGCCATGGGTGTTGTTTGTAAACAGTCTCCATGTAAATAATCTAAAAGGTTATTTTCACTACCAATGAATATAGAACTATCATACCTTCTATTCTCCGTCTTCATTGGGTTCTGCAAACCATATTCTGTTGGCCAACGGAGGATGGTTTGCAGAAACCAATGAAGACGGAGAATAGATGGTATGATAGTCTCCATGTCTTTAATATATTATTGCTTTTCCAAATGTTCATTCATGCTTGCAAATTTGTTTTTCATACAATATATCCTAACATGTACAATAATAAAATATTGTCAAAGATTCAAGACTTATTAAATGTAAATAAACTTCAACCAAACTAATATATATATATATNGCGCCCCCCTCATGCCGTTAGGTCCGGTTTAGGGGAGAGGGGAGTCGGTAAATTTGGCGGGCTGGGGTGGGAATTACTCCTCGCCATAGAGGATCATCTCTGATACTCTTATAATATTTTTGCACACGATTTTCTAACTTAATTTTGATTTTAACATTATTGTAATATGTTCTTTTTTTTAGTATTTTTGTATTCTGTCACTTTCAATTTGGATTGCAATGTTAGTTAGGGTATCATCTTTAAATCTTAACGAATTCGATGGACGAATATAGGTAATATATCGGGAATAAGTTGTATGTAACTTTATAACAACCTCTCTTCTGCTTTAGTTTTGTTTCAGACATTATTAGTTTATTTTCTTTTATTTATTATATTATTTTTAAATAAGTTATTTCCATAGACTTCCATAAAGTATAATAAATCCGTAGATTCCTACTTTTGATCTTATACAATTATGAATGTAGGCAGGACGCCTTTGCATGGTAACTTTCCCGTTTACAGATATCACAGAAGCTCTGGCAGTATAACTCGTTACTCTGACGCCCTGAGAGGTACGCGTCCTGTGCGAGGCGGGGAAATGTTACATTTACTGCAAATATTAGCGCTTTCTTCTCGTCGTGCTAACGCGGCGGATTCGCTGGAGGGGAAAGTGCGCTCTCGTAATCACTGCCGACCTCAGCCGATAAGAGAGTCTTCGGCTCCTGCCAGAGGAGTTTCCTGGATTTCACGCGCATTCCAGTACAGCTCACATCCGTCAGTCCAGCGAGAACAACACATTTCAATGCGATATTAAAAGTTGTTTTTTTTTTTTTTTTTTTTTTTTTTTTTTTTAACCAATAATCGTAAAAAAAATTCTGATTTGAGTCTTCATTTGATACTAAAGCTTCACGGTTCACTAACGCTATTTCAGCCATTATTATCTTAAATAGCTTATGATTTTTTTAAAACATTAATTGTTAACCTCCCTTTCGACTACCTAGGGTCATGGAGGGAGGAGCTATCTACAGGTTGACATCCCACTCTAAACACCCATGGCTCTGGATAAGCTTTTACTAATAAATAAAAGTTTGCCCTGGGTGGGATTTGAACCCGCAGCGCCAGGATTGCGAGACCCGATCAGATCCCATGAACTCCCTGGCGCTTCTCAATGGGTTTTGTTACACCGATTTTGGTCTTTTTTGGTGAAAGCTGTTAGGTATTCGGAGCAATGAGAGAGAAGGTAGGCCCTCTGTAGTACCCATAGTTCAGTACAGAAAATGACCCCCCAAAATTGGTTTATTTTCTCATATTTTTATTATTATCTGTTTATTTGAAACTTAATTTACCGCACTGAAATGACGGAGGAGTGTTTCTGAGGAGGACTTACTGAGAAAAAATTACAAATATACTTCTCCCATTTATTGAGTTATGGATCAGTACAATTTATACTTTAACTAATGAATTAATTGTGGTATGTAATCCCACGCTAAATTATCCACAAGAAATGTAAATGGAGTTTGCACTGTGCATTTCTTGTAGATAACTTAGTGTGGGAACATACCACAATTAATTCATTACTTAAAAAGAAATATCAGGTAGAATGAGAGTCTAATAAATAGCTGACAATATAAGACGACATTAAGTCTTACTTGGGAGTTTTGACTCGGAGTAAAGTGCGGGGAATTGGAGAGATTATCGAAGCTTCCTTGGTGGTGTAGAGGTCAAGTGCGCCTACCCTGAAAGTAGGAGACCCGGGTTCGATTCCCGGCTGTAGTAGTAAATTTTTTTTCTGGCTCCCTGTGTATTTGTATTGTAGATATTTTATGTTTAAAATTTGACAAGCAGGAGCTGCGTAAATTAAGCAAAATCCTCCGCATCTTCGTTAAGGAATATTTTTGTAGAACCTTCTTTAAATCATGCGTGATGAGCTTTTCGTTTTGCATTTAAAAGATATATCTCAAATATAATTCTGAAAAACAAGTAGTTGTGGTTTCTAAACCTGTACATTTAAATTTTGGATTCAGAGTAAACTTTCACTTCTGATTGTTGAATTTCGTTTGGAATCCCTTAAATATTTATAGAATTCCAGTTCTAAAATCTTAAAATATTACCTATGGTAATAAACAAATTTCATACTGTGCCCGCTGAATAGAAATAAATCATTTCCGCTCACGCGTAATGTCCGTAATTAGTTGATTTTTTTGTTGGGGTTCGCTCAAGGTTGACCAAAAAATGCCACTTAAAAAAATGAGTATTTTTTATTATTTATCTGCCGACGTTTCGACTTACATAGTAAGCCATCTTCAGGGCTATCATGAAGGCGAGAGGGGACATCGTGTCACCTGGATCTCAAGTTCATGACTGGATAATGTCCGTAATTATCCCCATCAAACTGGTCCGATTTTCAAAGTCACCTCAATAGTTACATTCGTTTGGAATTAAAAATTCCTTTGTAAAATTCTAAATATTGTTCCTTATAAATAAAGGTCTCGCATTGTTTGATAGCCTATTTATACAAACGGCATTGTGACCATGTTTTTCGGTGATGATTGCAGAATTTTCTTTTGTAAACACTTCTTTAAAGGACTTTGTTGAGGATCCGAAGAAGCCGGCGGTTATTTTTCTTCTATCCCTCTGTGTTATTTCTTAAGATACTTTTTTTTTTTTTTGGTCGTGTGTTTATTTAGGACGTTGTCATATCCTTCTCCGTTAAATTTCTTGTCCCTTAGTACTCAGAAGAAATATTTTAAATAGAAGAAGTTAAAAAAAAAAATTATATTTTACATATTTTATTTATTTATTTGTATTTATCAAATCTTTTCTTTCCAATGAAATTACAAATATTCTTTTAATACTAACTTTGATGTTGCACACCTTCTCTAGAATATTATAAAGAAAAATAAAAACGCTGCAGTTTGTTCCAAAATGGTTTGTTTTCTTACTTATACGTACTCAAATACGTAATATAAAATTTATTTGAATATAGTATAATATTATCCATTAAGAAAATTATTGAAATTTTAATACAACTATTATAACTATGCGAATCGTCTCCCAAAGTTACAAATGCTAGATTTATTGAAAAAAAATATATAAAACTAAAAACGATAAAAATGAAATTTTAATACGTTTGTAAAAGGAATGAAGTCGGAATAGCGTTGGTCTCTTAGCAGGTTTACAGTGTGCCAGATATCTGATGGCCCCTCAGGGCTGTCCAAAAACACTTCAACAGAAACTATATGTACAGGCAGGTTAATGAGCTCCAGACAGTCGACGTTCTCAGGTCTGGAATATTTTATACATTCTATAGTATCATTTCTTTCTTTGTAGCTGTCCCGAAGATAGTATTTCAGGTAGAAAATTTGTTGGGCTCCGTTTAACCCCCCCAAAAAGTCAACTACTAATAAGCTCTACGGTCGAAAACCATTCGAAAGTATACTTTGGTATCCCAAGATCATAATCTTTAATTTATTTCCCTCAGAAATAACTGAACTTCCTTGTATTTTAATGTAGTAGTTTAAAGGTAGAGATTTATAATATTTATAACTTTACTGTTGTTGGTGAGTCATGTGCGTAATAAAGAAGCAAAAACCTAGTGATTACATATGCTCAGTCTCTTACACAAACCGTCTCTTTAAAGAATTTCTATTGGTGTTCAATCAATGTAAAGCTTCATGGGGTAGCCAAAATTACAATAAAACCAAAAACTTTTAACTCCACTAAAATTATGTATTAACCTAAGCCTCTTAGCGCCCCCCCCCCCTTAGAACAAGGTCTCGTGAAATTAGGCACATGGTAGGAATGGATAGAATCTCAAACCCAATTTTCATCAAAATCAAGTATTTGATTTGCTTACGACGGACTGATATTTAAAAAAATTATATTTTCGGTTTCCTGAAATGTATTTTGTTGAAGACCATGACTTTCAGGTGAGAAATATATCTATGTTTAGATATATCTACAGATCTGGTGCAGATGTAATGTTGTAAAAATGAAAGACTAAATCGGTCGTTTGTTTTAATTAATTACAAATGTTGGATTAGTCTCCGAATGCAAGATTTTGTAAATAGATTTGGCCATTTGCTGTGAGGTTTACGGAGGGGGCACTTCTGCCAATACCCCTACACAATGCCATACTCCGTACTGCACAGTTCCGTACAATGCGTTGTGATGAGAATCAAACCCCGCCTCCAACGTGAGAGGGGAGAAGTGTGTGAAGGCCAAGAGCCTGTTTAAGTAACCACCCTTTGTCTCCGTCTGTCGGTCTGTATTCGACGTCTTTCCCAGGGAGGGTTGCTATAGTCTGACGTCACACATATACCATTTTGTGGTTCTTTCATGACTCGGTAGATATTTCAATAACTTGGTGTTGAGTCTCTCTGTCCCTGTGGATATGTTCTTCATGACACAATTCTCATCGATTTTATATTTTGCTCAACTAATTTTAATTAATTAAAGCTTCATTGGTGTATATGCTCACTATATGTGCATCCCACTATTTATCAAATTAAATTATAAAATTATTATTATTATTATTTTCTTTATGAAAATCAAGCTATAAACGTTGGTACCATAGTGCGACCTTTGATTTTTTTTTTTTTTTTTTTTTTTTTACTACATCACCACTGGGGAAGCTAAAATGGGGTCCATTCAAAATTGTGTGTGTGTGTGATTATACCGGCAGATACTCTAGCGTATTTAATTATTAAAATAAATAAACTAATTGGTTATTTAAGCTTCATTCTGCACAGCTTTGGATTAATTCGTTAACGGCTGAAATCTATCGAGGAGAAGGAAGGGCTTAGAGTGGGACCATCAATTTTAAACCTAAAAAATTCTTATAATTTGTGAATGTTTAATTAATTAATTTTTACAGAAAAAATTTATTGATTTTTATAGGTTTTATATTTTTGACCTTTACTTTTTAACATTTATGTTCCATAAAATTCTAATGAAAAACGCTAGCGTTTCCCTCACTCCCCTTCTGAAAATTTTAAAGCCAGTCTTAATTTTCTCAATTTTTACGTTTATCGCTCTCTCTCTACAACTTTAAGATCAATTAAAGAGTTATTTATTTTGACATAAATAACAGTAAATTATATTTACTCTTATTTATGTCAATTTTTAGTCTTACATGAGGTCTAATATGTTTAGTTTGCTCTGCTTCTGCTTGACGGACTTTTGGAATTTAATGACGCAAAAAGTAAATAAATATTCCAACAATGACAGGGGTTTTTTAAATAGTGCATAGTGTAATTAAAATTAAGTTGTACCAATATGCACAAGAATGTTCTATAGAACAACAAAGCTAAATAATTATTTTATTGAAATAAATCACTTTTGAGACTGTGGATTAATAAGAATCAAAGATCCCAAAGACTAGAAAACTCTACTGTTTAATTTGACTGGGTTTAGTTAAATATCAAGAAAAAATCCTCACAAATCCATCCTCATCTAATCTTCAAATTATTATTATTATTTTAATTATATTTGGCATTGCAATATTTAGCCTTATGGCATTTTCGGCGAAATGATTCCATTTTACTTTGCTGAAAATGAAAACCATCAACCACCATGTTTTCCCCATTAAGAGGCAGGCGTACCTACTTGTAGGTAATACTCGGTAAGGTATCTAGTTTGAAGAATGACTGTGGAAAATGACCCTAGAAGTAATTTTATGCATTCTATCCCTGATAAATTATCCTGAGGATGTCCTTAAACGAAATATTGGATTTTTGAATAATAATAATAAATGTTAGAATTAATTCTAGGCTTATCAAGATGGACTTGACATGAGCTGGAAGTCGATTATGGAGGTGGAATTCGGCGTCGCTGGTTGGCTCGTGCTGGGGCTCTCCGTTAGTGTCTCTTCCTTCATGGCTTCTTCCCAATCGCGTTCTGGAATGCCGACCTCCTTCATGTTTTTGTTTTCTTGCTCTCTTCTTTCTCACTCTTTTCATCGATACCCTACATAAATGACATTAATGACCCAAGTGGTTAGCATGCCAAAAAAAAAAATGTTAGAATGTGTCTATTGGCCTTGGGAACAGCCTCCTCTGCAGTTTATCAGTTTGTTTGTGAGCACTAAGGATGGCTGTCTAGTTGCAGTAGTGGTAGAGGTGAGCGAGGCAGATTCCAGCCTCAACACTGCAGAAGGTAGAGCGAGGTCGTCATGGGCGCCCTGTCCAAGTGCCCTAGAAGTGGAGGGGGCCTTGACCACCTCCTGTCTAGTCTCCAACCCCTGCGCCCCCCTCATGCCGTTAGGTCCGGTTTAGGGGAGAGGGGAGTCGGTAAATTTGGCGGGCTGGGGTGGGAATTACTCCTCGCCATAGAGGATCATCTCTGATACTCTTATAATATTTTTGCACACGATTTTCTAACTTAATTTTGATTTTAACATTATTGTAATATGTTCTTTTTTTTAGTATTTTTGTATTCTGTCACTTTCAATTTGGATTGCAATGTTAGTTAGGGTATCATCTTTAAATCTTAACGAATTCGATGGACGAATATAGGTAATATATCGGGAATAAGTTGTATGTAACTTTATAACAACCTCTCTTCTGCTTTAGTTTTGTTTCAGACATTATTAGTTTATTTTCTAAATAGAAGTCAAACCCCCCCCCCCCCTCCACACTCAAAAAAGTGCTGTTTAACGTTTCAAGGTTTTAAAGATTCGAAAATCGAATATAAAGATAAACTGTCTGTCCTACACTGAACAATCATGTAAACAAAATTTGATTTTTTTGAGGGGGATTCATTTTTCGTCTGTTCCATCAACATTCTGTATTTCATATGTGCCTGACTGGCTAACTATAAAAGAGCTAAATTATGGGTTTAATGTTGTTTCCGTTACCCTGTCGACTTCTGGTTTCTGCCATTATGACTAAAGCATGTGTATTTTGCCCCCTTGATTTATTTTCATCGTATCTGTACAGGCTGGACTCTATAGAAATGATTTGTTTTAGAGAAGGCAGGAGTCTAAGCATTTGTAAAAGTGGAGTGTTAGCCGTTTTCTTTTTACGTATAACTAACCTGTGAGAAAATTATAAAAAAAATTGAGTCCTGAAATTTGAAATACCTGTCTCTGGTACAATCTACATTTCAGATTAATAAATAAATAATTAACAACAAAACGATAAAAAAAACCGAATGTTTTCTAAATTTTTCTTAAAATAGTCGTATGTTCGAAAGGTTTATTATGTATCCTCGAATCTATCCTCTTTTTAAGGATTTTTTTACTACTTTTTTGGTTGCCATGTATTATCATGCCTACATCAGAAGATGTTTTTCAAATAAAATACTTTTCAGTAAGCTCAGGTAATAAGTAAGTACTATCATACCTTTTGTAATTCATCTTCATTGCTTTCCAAAACGACGGATTACAAAGTTATTATAGTTCTATATTCATTGGTAGTTATAAGAACCCTTTATATTATTAATAAGTAAATAGTTCGGGGAATGGTTTATATGATTTTTCGTTTTTTTAAATAATGTATTAATTTTGTAAAATGTAGAATATATTATTACTGTTATAAAATAACTCAGTAGGGTTTAATAACTGAATTACTGCAGTGCAAGTTTACATCCAATGACAGTTCTACCTCCAATGCCAACCCTGAGTAGTATTGTGCGAGCCCCTTCTGGACTTGGGATGATAATTCTTCTTGAAATCCATCCTTTGCGTACTGAGCTCAGAGGAAGGCTCCCCTCCCCCCCCCCCCAGCCCTTGCGACTCAAGCTGGCATCTGTGGCTTTGGTCGTCCGAAGTAAGAAGTTCCGTCCCACTTGGTCGGTTTGAGTACGACAAGAGCTGGTCGTCGACTTAGGCTCCTGCTAACTTTGGTCGCACATCTCCGTGTTACAGAGAGATGAGGTGCAGTAGCGCACCTCGTGCCCCCCATTCTGTAATTGCAACAGGTCTCTTCGAGAGAGAGAGAGAACCGCTCCTCGCCGTAACTGTAAATCCGAGCTTCCTGCTCTCTCTCCTCCAAGGACGGCTCCCTCCGGTTCCCAGAGTCCTCTCCTCAGGACGTGTAGGTCAGGATCTCAGGGTGTCTTGTCGGACAGCCCTAGGGGATAGTGGCTCTGGGGAGTCTACTCTGAACTAGTTAGACTGGAGCCTGGGTTCAAGTACTTGTGGAGAGTAGTCAGGCAAATGCACACTCGAAACTACCTCACAGACACTTCACACCCTCATATACAAACAAGCCCTCTGGGAAAAATAAGTTATTTATTCTCAATATGAAAAACGCTGCAAATTATTCTAGATTATTTTTTTACATATTTAATAATATGTTTTCATGCGCATCTACAGCGAATTCCGAAGAAATGTCGTAGCTATTGAGGTTGTTTCTTATGGGGTTTTTTTCAATATTTTCTCCTATTCCCAACCTACTATATACCTAAAATTTTAGCCTCTGAAATTGGGGTGTGTCAACGCTCTACAAGTCGCAGTTTTTCTTAATAAATATCTGCATGTAGCTGTTAAAACTATAGACTAAAGTTGGTTATTGTACAGAATCGGAATCATTTATGATATATTTTTCATGTATATTTTTTTAATTGAATATTTACTTATCAGTATTAAAACTAAACACAGAGTAATCGGAGTGGGGGCGTCATACTTGAACCATACATTTTAAGTATAGGTCGGTCTTATAACTGCAATCTCCAGTTGTCTGTATTAATGGAATTAAGCATGTCGCATTTGATGAATGAAGAAAGTTCATTATTGGGTCAAATCGAATTAATTAATAATTAGTAGAATGTCAAATTTAGTAGAAAGTGCGAGTAAAAATTTTTTTTTTAAATTTAGCGCGCGTAAAATTTAGTTAAGAAGTATGAAACTCAACCGATTTTTTTAATTTTTTTTTTTATAGTAAAATGAATAAGTTAAAAATGTGTAGAATTACACGAAGGAATGTACAAATACAAATATTCATTGACTACTATGCTGAGAAATTCATTTAGTTTATACATTTTCTGCATGGCAGTTTATTTTTTTTTTTTAAGAATAATATTCAATATAAAAATAAAATAAGTTGTAATTTTTGAAATTTTGTGAGTTTGAATATTTGAATTTGAACTAGTGATGGTAGTACAACGAAAACTATTGGAACAAAAATGTAGATTTCAGCCCATCTGCAGGGGGGAGACAGACTGCTCTCCTCTGTAAGTTACTTATATTTCAGTGTTTATTTCCACTCCCTTAGAGTGTTAAAATCATACTCATACTTACCCCTCTCGCATACAGGTAGGGGTAGGCGCATTGTATACAGGGGCCGAGGGTGAGGTAGAACATGTACTCGACACGAAGGGGAATATAGTGTCATACCTTTCTCGAGGGTTTTAGTGCCGACAAAATAAAGTTATAAGAAGTTAATTCTCTCTACCAGAGGACGCCTACTACTTCCTGGAAGATGTCATCTTCATATCATGAATTTAACTGATTTTAAATAAATTTAGCGTCACCATCCCAATTTCCACCTTACCATTCAAATTTTATTAAAACCGATTCTTACTATTTCACTTAAGCAGTCGGTTATAAAGGAACGGAAATGGCTAAGCTATGCTTGGAGTCTGGTTGTCTACATAAAAAGCTATCAATACACTAGATAACCGTTCTAGATAAGACGAAAGCTTATACACCGTGTTCTTCTAAATGGCTCAAACTCCAGGGCGTTAGGTCTAACGGTTCGCGGCTGTTGGAGCAATTTCCAACAGTAACCCCTTAATTTAACACCGTTAGTGTTCATGGATCAAGTCATGTGTTGGAACAGAGGGAATAGGTTTAAATCCTAAATTTCATCATATTCAGTCGTTTCCACCCTACGGCAGAGAAAAGTCCCTTTTTTTTTTNTTTTTTTTTTTTTTTTTTTTTTTATTCTACGTATTTTGAAGTATAAAACATCAAATTTTCGGCAGGTCATAATAGATAGATTGCAATAGTTTATATCTTATTAAGGTATATAGATTCATTTTCGACCTCTTTGTAAGAAAAGAAAATTCTGCCTTTTTGTGTCGTTCCTTTCCAGAATCGTCCAATCAGTTGACAAGCTGGAGGAGTCCTCCCGTCGTTTATCATTTTAGATGTAGCTGAAATATTTAATTGTTCAAATCATGATGATAATTGTAGTAAAGTAATCCCACATTTCATTATTTATTTGTACCGTTCAAAAAACAGTGAAATTATTTAATTATTAATTATAAATTATTTATTCGTTTTTTTTTTTTTTTTGACTCCCTGTACGATTCAAAGTAATTTAAATGTTCATTTTCCTACACAGCTCCTTCATTATATATACACACTATTGTAAATGGAAAATTTATCCATCTTTTGAATATAAATGCCTGAAAGAAAAACATTATTGAAGAAATTAGAAGAATTGTTAAAGTAGAATCAAACTTTGGCAATCTGGCAATATATTGTAGCATTTTCTGTTTCACTTAAACTCCGACTCAATTCAACTAAGTATTGACATTACGACAGCGAAATTACAATTTATATTCTCCTTTGAGATTCTAATACAGGTCCTCTCTTAATGATTTGCCTATAACCTTTTTCCCCTTACCTTTTTAAATTCGGGGTTTAGACTTGTCATACAGTTCTGGTTGAGTTCGGTTGAGTGGAAAAGGAGGGAAGATTTGAGATTAACATCAATTTGGAATTGTAATTAAAGTATTGCCAATATTGGGTCGTTAGTCAGGATTTCGGTCGTGGGAGCTGAAGAATTAATAACTTATTTGTAAACAAAAAAAAAAAAGGTCTAAATTTCAGGCCTTCGTCAGGGCAAATGCGAAGATTAAAATAACTTTTTTGTTTACAAATCAGTTTTAATTCTTCATTTTCCAAGACCGAACGAACCCCTGACTAACCTCTCCTCATAAAACTCGATTGTCAACCTCCAAATTGTTATCAATAGTATTCTGCAACATAGTAGGTGTAAAATGTAATTTTCTGTGATATATTTATGAAAAACACTTATATTGAAGAATATATTTACAAATTTACTTTGAAGTACTGTCTCTAGCCAGCTTTAACGTTTTTATCTTAAACGTGTTTTGCTTGACTCTTCTTGTATGATTAAATAAGACATTTAGCATTATCTAAAGCCATAGTTAATGAAATATGAGGAGTCTACATAATTTAAGTACTTTTTGGCGGGCTGTAGATATTTTGAGTGGGCATATGCGGAATATTTTATTTAAAAAAGCTGTCACGGGAAATATCAGAATTTCTATACCTCTTTGGAATTTGCTCCAAAAGAAGGTAATTCTCCATTTGTAACAGAGCGGCCTCTGCTTCAATTCTCTCAAGTACATCTCACCGCTCTACAAGTAGGTAAATAATAAGATTCCGTGTCAGTAATCGTCATTGCTTAGCTTTATATTTCCTCTACGATATCTGCTTACTTATTTATTCTTTTTGAACAAATAAGATCTTGTTTTTATTACGTTGAGGAATGTAAATACCTTCGAGCCTCTTACAGTATCAGATGTTCTGTGGTTAAAAGTAATCCTTGTGAAATGCATTGCTGTGGCTTCAATCACACATTCCTTCCTGGATTCAGAAATCTGTTCCTGCTAGCTCAACCTAGTTCGCTTGCCTTCATACTCGTGTCCATGGAAATAATAAATAAATAATGGAAATTCATGTCAATTTTTAAAAATTTAAATTAATTTCAGATTTAGATTTTAACCTGAATTTCAACTATTTCTCGAAATTTAACGATTCACGTACATATTTGTGCATTTGAAAACATTGGCAATTTCCTAGTGGTCTCCTACAGCTCGCTAAAAGCTTCGTCTACTTAGTCTTTTCACGTGGTCATTTTAACGTTTTATCATAATTCATCAATAAGATATTGATATGTATTATATATTACATGTGTGCCTTAATGAAGTAGTTATCCATGTATGTACCTCAATGTCACAGATTGTGACACTATTTTTTTTTCTTTTACAGTGTGCCATAAAATATTTTTATTTGTCGTTTAAAACTGAACTTTATTTAGACTAAATGAGGCTAAATGTTCACCAATCCTTGAATAATTATAATAAGTATTATAGTAATCCTTACTGGAGAATATTTCCCATGATTTATTAAGGATGGGCATAATAAGAGTAAATGGAAAAATTTAACTTACAAGCGTACAAGAACAATGTATGGCCTCTAAGAATTGCCTAAAACAGGCTTGGAAGGTAGAGTGGGGATATCACTCACCACTAGTTGTGGCACTCGTAAAATTCTTAATCAACAAGCGTTTTTCGCAAAAATGTTATAGAACATAATCTTTGGAAAAGAACATTTTACAGCTATTGTACTTCATTAAGTTTTTCATAATTTAAATAACAATAAAGAAATTGCGATTACAAGTTTTCGTACAACTCTAAACTCCACTTTTACTCATCCAATTCAACCAAGAATTAATGTTTTTCCAATGTTTTTCAATGAAAAGCCTTAATGCTGAATAAGTTTTTTATATTATCAAAATTAGAGGCCCAGACCACTCAAATTACATACTTAAATATCTTTCTTATTGTGGGTTTCTTTGAAAAATGCTATTGAATATAAATGTTTTTCATAGATATAAGATGAATTTATTTTACAGCTATTTTTTTCTATATATATTTTCTCTAACAAAAATATTTAGATTAAAATTTTAGTATTCCTCATAACCCCCCTCTTCGCTCCTACTAACCGATTACAGCCGAATAAGAACTCATCCAATGGTCTGCAAAAATTCAAAATTTTAAAAATTGCGGCCCTACCGACCTTGGCAAATATATTTCTAAAAATTTGTACGGATTATTTTTTTTTAGCTTCTCCGTTAGAAAATCGTTGAAGATTGTTAAAATTTTTCAAAATTAATTAATACCTTTATTTCCCCTTTGTTATTAAATCATAAAAGCTAGTTGTATGAGAACTATGCCATTCCAATGGCCATTGTTTGTTGAGTTTTTATTTATATATTTAGGTTTAGTTATTAGGAAGTGGTGGCCAATGACGTTGACATTAGGGTAAATGTCGGTCTAGGTAGACGCGTCGGCTGAGAGACAGGATGCGAGTCGTGGCAGAGGACCTTGGAACGGAAGGGCGTCGAACCCGAGCGGGAAGTAAACATCGCAGGGAAAAGACCAAACGTGAGCAGCCTTCTACTAGCCTTGTTTCCCACAAAAACAACTCTTGCATAACGGAGGGTTTGTGTACGGGGAACGAGCGACTCGTGAATGACTGCTGCTCCCGATATCTGTGTGGCGTCCGTCAAGGGTGGAGTCAAGGACTCGGCGGCCATGGGACAGTCGGTGGCTCAGTGGAGAGCTGAGGGACTGTCAGGACATCTCTCAGGGTATGGGGTATACGTGCGTACTCTCCACGAGACTACTGTACTGCACTTCTGTGTACTGTCGATCCTGGCAGTCCTCATTTAAAAATAAATAAATCTATCCGCGTGACCTTCCCATTGCCAACAATTCATAACAATAATATATAAAAACAAAAAAACAACCATTGTATTGTAAATAGAGATTTAGGAATTCTCTCATAAAGCAGCTCTCCTTCAAGCGAAGTACACGCTTATTGGAGTTATTCCAGCCCTGATAGCAGGAGATCCAGGTTCGACTCCTCGCTGAAACAGTTAGATTTTTTATTCTGTTCCCTTGCATTTATTGGCTAAGTTCTTTTTTCTTTTCTTTTTTTTATGTATATAATTTTTTTTAATGTTATTAATTTATATATTGTGAATATTAACCAGCACATTACAAGATGCAAAAAATATATATAATTACTAATAAAGTTTTATTGAATAAATTTAAAAACACTTCCTTTTTGAGATTTTCTCTTTACTCTTAGTGGGAGATGGTGGCCATCTTATATTTTTTTTAAATAACTTTTTAAAAATAGGTTAATATTTATTAACTTATATGTTATGTATGAATGGGAGCCATCTTTTCTCCATGAATTTTATGCGCTTGTGATATGTATGTAAAATATTGGAATTAGTTTGAGTAAAGTGTGATTTGGTGTTTTCTCTGACACATTGAATTTTTTTTTCCTAAACCTGTTATAAGCTGACTGTTTTTTTCTTCTTTCTTTATTTTTTCTTTCTCTTTCCCCAGTCATATTGTTATAGATTATTAACTTTTCAGCCTCGATGAAATGTTATTTTTGTTAACGTTTTTGTTTAATTGTTATTATTTCTTTTATAAAAATATTTCTTGTTTTATTTATTTATAATAATGTATATTTTTTAAGCCAGAAAAGGCCTTGTGTAAAATTCACCTATATTATTCAAGGGGACTGTTAGTCCCAGAGTAAAGTTTATTTTCTTTATTTCTTTCATCTTTTCTCTTTTATAAAAAACCAACAGTGGCTATTAAATTATTATCTCGTGACAAAATATATTTGTAGTAAAAGTATTATTGTAACTTCAGATTCACGAACGTCCAAACGACTCATGCACTTGGCGGCTTGTTGTATGGAATTATAGTTTATTTTATGTTTAAAAAAAAATATTTGGCAATTATTTTCCAGAGTAGAATTTTTTTTTTTTTTTTTCAATTAACACCAATTGGCTCCTAACAAGTTATCCCTTCAGGACCCCTATGTTAAGGCTGAATGACTTTAAATAATTTTAAGTAACTAATATTCATTTTTGTTTTATTATTTATATTTATTGTTACTTAACGATAAATTTCAAGAATTAGAAATTTTTGGTCTTGTAATACCTGTTCATTGTCCATAAAACACATACGATCTTGGGCCCACGTAACATTTATGAATGGAGCTTTGATGTCTAAAATTTGTTAATTCACAACATGTTAAGAATGATTTTTTTATTACAATAAGATTTCCATTTAGCACAGTTTTCGATCCTAAAAATAATTTCTTCTCTCCATATTGATAAGAATGATATATTATTTGCGCAATAAGAATGAAACTTAACTTACAGATAATTTTTGAAGTTGTTTCTAAGTATTCAATAACTAACTTGTTTTAATACGTATTAAATCCCCAAAAAGGGTATATTTTCTTGTATTCTTTTATATTCTCCTGTAGATATCCCCTGCTTTCACAAACCCCATTAGTGGTGGAATGGGAGGTCAACAAAATATAAGATGGATTAGTTACAAGCACCATCCAAGGTGCTTTCACTATTCAAATTCGTCGTGGAATTAAATATCTTACTCATAAATTACTCAGAGCTCGTCCAATATCAGTGGCCTTCTTATCTTATCATTCCCGTATTATCCTGAATGAGAATAAGCGTACTAAATGGTACTAACTAAAGCAAATATCAGTAAGTGCTCATCTGATTTGAGTCATTCATCATTCATCATGAGTGATCTTGTCTCACAAAGGTCTCAAGTAAGATCATATATCATATTGACTATCGTAACAATATTATGTAACTACATCATCATGTATCATCAAACGTTTCATATAATAACGTTAAATTTTATATGTCACTATATGATCGAAATTTTGTAACTTAAGAAAACCGAAATTAAGAGAGCAATATGCTATCAGAAAGTTCTTTATACATTATACATACCAGAATAATATGTGTAGAATAAATTATTGAAAATAATGATAAATGACAATTACTAATGGATTATGATAAACAAAAGCAGTTCTAAAAGTAACATTTTATTTTTATTCCCCACCTCGAATTCTATTCAAAGTAAAAAAAAAAAAAATTAAATCTCATTTGCTGCTTATGGTTATTTTCCCCCATTATTATGCTGGTTTTGATATTCTAATTTTTCATAGAAAGCTTACATTTAAATCATTTAGTTATGTATGTGCATATAAAAATAACAAATATACAAAACTACATTTTTTGCTTAAACATATATAGGTATATGTAATATATGTAAGGGACATATTTATTTTATTTTATTAATTTTAATCAAAATAAAAAAAGGTTTTTTTTATTGAGTTTTTTTAAAATATTTGTTTATGGAGGGGTAGTTCAGAAAAGGGCTTAAAAATATAAATAAATACATTTTTCACTGAGCTTTTTTCAGTTAGTGTTTGCAATTCATAATTGAGATTTTCATATGAATAACATATTTATGTTATGAACTTCAATAAGATAAATAAGAGAGAGGGTTATTCCAGTAAAATATTTATAATAATTTCTACCTCAGGTACAATAGCAGCTAATTTCAATTTAAATTTTCGCATTCAAACCACACATAATAATAATAAAGTTGAGTTGGACCAAAGTTGAGTGGGAGTCACTCCAAATTTTCTTATTTACAAGATGGATTTCCCAAGTACAGTTGCCTTCGGTCTCTCGAAATTCCATGCTTATGTTACTAACCAAACTCTTTTTTATATAATTCTTAATTATGAAATTTCATTTTATTCATAAGAAAATAAGGGACAAAAAATGTGTTTATAATTTCTCTCTCTCTCTCGATTCTTGAACTCCTTACTAAGCTAATACACTTTTTGTGTACTTACTTAAGTTTTTTTGTCTTTTATTAAGGTCTATTCTATGCCTGTTTGTATAGCGTTTAAAATGCTAACTTATAATAGACATCTAGAGAATCCGTTAAATCTAAATTTTAAATAATATTACGATTAAATTTGTAAACACTTACTGACTGATATTATTAGATTTTTTAATTTATTTATTGGGGTTCGTTTAAGGTAAATAAAAAACAAAAATACAAATACTCGCTAGTGTGTTGGGAATTTAATAAGTTATCTAGATCTCCCGATGGTGGAATGGTTAGGATACCGGCCTGGAAAGCAGGAATACAGGTTCGAGTCTTGGCTGGGATAGATAGATTGTTTATTCTATTCCCTCGCATTATTTGTTTAAAATTTACGTCGGATGATGTACCTCAACTAAATTAATATTTTTAAAAAAATAT
>KZ807368.1:286590-299169 GCA_000696205.2 Oncopeltus fasciatus | reverse complement strand
TTTTTTAATAAACCACTTACTAATGGATGTAGACCATCCCGAACACAGTGCCATTGCTCGTAGGTATGGGAAAGCAGGCATATTTCTTGTATATGCAGATAGCTTTCCCCATGTACGGCCGTGGTGTGTGCATTCTAGTCAAAGCCATTACGGCTGTTAAATGAAAGGAAAAGGCCGACATAATGAGCTAAGCGAAGCGCCATGTCTGGGCCCCTCAAGTCTGCGTTGCGTTGCTTCTTTACTACTAATTTATAAACATCATGACATACTTTCTCTCTCTTGGGGATGTGTGATTTATTCTGAAAGCGGGTGTAAATAGGCATTAACAAAGTCCATTTCAGTTATGTGCACCAGTCCGAGTCATTTTGAAGAAATGTAATGGACTGATGGTTTTTGTTTCAATGATCTGACCATGTTTTGGTGAAGCTCATGGTTTATTTACTGCGCATTCGCGGTTCCCGACTTGTCAAGGATTCGGTGTACGCCATAGTCAATCTCTGAAAGCAAGGTTCTTGTGAAGGTCATTTTATTGTCAAACAAGCTATCAGGAAGTTAATGGAAATTCCTTGTCTTCTTACAATAACAACATTTATTTTTCCCTAACACTTTTTTCGGTAATTTAATTTATCTTCAGGTGCATTCTAGTTGAATTGAGAGGCGACTCTTTGAAAATCTACCGACCACGACTAAATCTTGAAAGATTTGAATTGTCACTACTCAATTATAGAATGGATCTGAAAATGACATAGATTTTCGAAAAGCTTTTTAGGAAAATAAATGTAACTATGAAAAGAAAAGTATTTTTTTTACTTTTATAAGGACACACCCAAACCGACATGTCCAAAAAAAAAATATGAAAGTTTTTTTATAAGTATTTTTGCTTTTCTAAAATATTATTACTCTTTGAAAGTATTATCTTGATATCTTTAGAACGTAGGTTCGACCTTCGGACGGGTTCCAAACTGATTTGTAATTCCTTTAAATGATATCGCTTTACTACAATTGTTTCTAAACAGATTTAGATGTGTTCTCAGGAGTTTTGGAAGAATCCTTAGTTATTCGGTCTTGTATCTTGATGAGATGGCCGCTTCAGGGGACTGGCACATCGACCTCCGAAGATCACAAAGGACATTGTTTCTGAAAGCATAATGATGAATGAAGTAGTGGCTATTCGCAGCCGATGAAGGGAACAATCACTCTACGAGATCTTTGGGATCCTCGACCTCGAAACTGTTCAGGTCATCAAAGACCAGTCATCAAAGTCTTTAGATCTGACGCTGCGGGTTCAAATCCCGCCCAGCCCTAACTTTTATCGATAAATAAAGGCTCGTCCTCTGCCATGGATGTTTAGAATGTTGTGGAAACCTGTAGATTAACACTTGAAGTCACTTATATAACTTTCATCGAATGGCATTCATAATATCTGCTTTTATTTGTCGCAAATTTCCCTTATAAAAATCAAACTGTTCAAGTTGGTATCGTGTCATTGACACCGATCCTATCTGAAAGACGCCATATACAATAAATATATGAAATTGAATTTATTATTAAAATTTAAGAGACCAAATTTGGTGTTTAAACATTCTATTTCTTAACCGTTATATGATATTGGCCATGGTGGAGGGTAGAGGGGCTTTAGGGGAGAGCTAAATTAAAAAATCGTCAAATCTTCGTTATTATTGCCATTTTTTAAGCATTATAGTGCATAATAGCTATGAAATAAAATTTTCCGATGCTTATATTCTTTAAAATTTTGAGAAAAAATATAAGTAACATATAGAAAGGTTCGTCACTCAGGAGCTAATTAAAAAATGTATATTTATCCTTAAACCATCATCCAAATATTTAAACCAAAATCTGAATCTAGTCAGACATCCTAACCTTCCATCTATAACTAATTCCAGTCAATCCAATGTTAGATTTATCTTTTACCATTAGAAAAATAATTGATAACCTTATCATCGGATGTTTACCTCAACTGATATAGAGTTATGAGCTACCACACCATAGTCCTGTAACCTGACCCTAATCTAGTATGTGAGAAGTGTGCCGAAGGTTTATGCTGTTCATCTGACTGTTGTCTGCAGTATTACCGAACTCTCTGACCGATTCCTTTAGGAGAGAAGCTCAGACGAACGATGACCGAATTGATTTGTCATTCGAGAGGGCAGAGTGAGACGTGCCTGTTAAGTCGCCATGGAACTAGTGTATTCCGAACACGGCCGTTCTAGCGGGCCCAGTGACAGGGCATGCCCGACCTTCTTCTCTTTAAATGGTCTCCGACCACGGGCCTTGAATGTCTGGTGCTGCCGCCCGCCTTTGAACTGACTCCTCTTCTTGTTCTTCTTCGATCGTCCCTCTTGTCTCTCCTATTCCATCACACGACAGGCAGAATATGGCAGAGTCGGACCTGAGGACCTCTCAAGTGTGAGATGTAGAGGTACTCCTAGACTAGCCTGAAGAAAATGCTTAAGCATCGAAACCGTTAGCTCGGATCGATAAAAAATATCAATACTCATCGTCTCAGCCGTCAACTAAGACTTCCCATGTGTCATTAGACATGAAAGAGAGTATGTGAAGACATACATGGATAATAAATTATATCTTGTCAGCCAAAAAGAGTTATAAGACCAAAAGGAATGAATTGAACAAAACCTTGCTCTATACTAACTACATACATATATATGTACACAACTAGTTTTTCTTACAAACATTTATTCATAGATTCATGCACAGTCATACGCCACCAAAATAAAATAAATACAAATTATCTGATATAATTTATAAAACTATTTTTTATTGCTCCCAGACTTCTCTGTTATAATTATGATGAATAATGGACCAATAACGAATAATAATAATTTAAAAAATCCATTACAATTTTTTCACAACTCATTAGGTGTTGCTTTCAACTTTTTAATTTTTTTAAACATTTTTAAAAGCACATTTTTTAAATTTGTATTTTTTTGGATTTACCTTGACCGAACCCTAACAAAAAACATCAAATAATTAAATAATCTAAGATTTTTTTTTCCCAAATCACCTCTTTTATTTATTACCACTTATTTACGTCTTTGAACATGAATTCAATTTATTTTTATTTTAAGTTATCTCATTCTCGGTGGGAATGGTGTATAAATTATCTTTTTTGTATTTTGTATTTGACCATCTGTGTTCGTAAGGTCTTTAAAGGCGGCGAACTTGTCCCTCTGGCATTCCTCAGAAAACCAGTTCTCCCCAATTATCCTTTCCCCACGTGGATGAGGGGAGAATGGGCGGACAAGACTAGCTGGGATTTGGCGCACTGTTATCAAACTGGTGCGTGAATCTCTGCGCGGTTCGCTCGGTCCGAGAGCCACCAGCCCCCTGGGATTCCAGGGCAAATGGTTCCGGCCGCCGGACCGGTCGGCTAGCCCACTTCCCAGCAGCGGGTTTCTTCTCCTCCCCGAGACCGCTTCTCTGCAAGTCACCCTCCTCTTGGTGCGCAAGGTGACTGCCTTCTGGGAGGAATTACAAGGGCTTGAGGACTGCTCGAGCAAGTTCTTTATATCTCTGTGCATATGTGAGCCTAAACCATGGTTACGGTCCATCAAGACTCATGACAAAGTCTAATGTGTTAATTATTGAATGCTCCCACCCCATTGGCTTGTATCCAGCCAAATAATTCCTTGTCGTCTCTTATTAGATGATTTTAGTTGGGGTTCAGTCAAGGTAACGACCGAACCCCAACTAAAATCATCTAATAATAATATCTACGGTCAAAAAACTCTTCTTTTGTCGTCTCTTGTGTATCATTTATTTTTAATAATTTTATTCTTTTAATGTATTAGTTATTTAGGTTGTTATTGCACTGCAGCTTTAAACAAAATAAAAATAAAGAAGAAAAGAAAAGAAGAAAACGAAAAACATTAAAAAATTTATAACCATATTTGCTCGCCTAATCACGATACACACACTAATTATAAGGAGTTATAATATTAATGAGATACTAAATTTAATTACTAAAATATTTAATCAAATCTTTTTAATTCGGCAACTAGGAGGATATTAGGTTTAAAAGAAGGCGAAGAACACTGAATAAGAGAAACTAAATTTATTACTTGTGTTTCCGTTAACCATATTGTTCTTCTCTATTAGCTGTATTCGTTAATGTCTATGGCAGAAGATATATTCTTAATTAAAATGTCACAAAACATAATTGTTATTGTTGATTTATGTAGAAATATATTGAACATAGGTAGTGAAAAATGTAATTTTCTAAGTTTATCATATATTTTCATGAAAAGTACTTTTTAAAAAGTTACCTACTGTATAAAGTTAACATTTTGCAGTTAGATTACACGAAATCAAAATGAATATAAATGTCATCATTCTAGAAGTACTTAGGGAAGAGGGTGTCTGCAGGTATAGACAGCAAAGGGAGCGAAAGGGTGGGTAAAAATGTCAGCTTCGGAAAAGATGAAACGGTTAGATCCGAACACGCTGCCTTGAAATGGCCCCATTTCCCACAGGGCATTGATTAAAATAACCATATTCTCTCTTTAACATTAAATATAAGATTTGGCTAATATGTTATTTGTTGGTATTGATTCGAGTATGTATATGTCATTATTGCACTTTAAACGAGTGACATTCAGAACTTCCTCTAAAAAGTGCTTTTGCGATCAAGGGATTAGAATATGTAGTCTACGAAACGAACATTTTTATCAAGGTATATATGAAGAATATATAAGTTATATATTTATTTATTTACTTAAGTAGGGATCATTGTTTTTATTAATTTTTAAATTCGTTGGATTGTTCGGTAGGTTTTCTATATTTGGAAAATTATAGCTAATTGAGTATTTACAGAGAAGATAGTAATACATTCCAGTGAATTTAACAAGTTAAAGAGATAGGTTAGGAATGCATCAGCTGGTAGTTAGGCGAGGTCTCTTATTGCTCTTGATGATATTGGGTTTCAGATTTATGTCTTGGGCAGACATTCTTGTATTAAGTAGGGGAAGGTTTGAACAACGCTATCTACGAACCTAATTGTCTAGGCGATTCTTTAAGAATTTTAGGCTCAGAAGGGTAAAATTGATAGAAGTTCTAGAATGGTTCTTTAGCGGTTGAATTCAATAATATGACAACTAAGGATCTTGTTTATGTAGAAGAAGGGGATGAGGGATGCCTGTCGAATATTAGTGGAATTTAGTGGGGGTTAGAGAGGGATGTTCTCTCGTTGCAAGGGTAAATGTCATTTGAGTGCGACTGTTCCTGACATGGGTTGGTTGCCCGAGCGAAAGAATGTACTGGTTCACTGTCAACGACTCGAGGAGGTGGTGGGGGTTTCCCATGGGTGAGCTGTGTCATCTTGGTCCCACCTGGTCTGCTTCTTCAAGCATTAATGGAGTTAGCTTCGTTTCTAATTACCTTGTTGGTTGCAAGACAGAGAGCTCAGGCGGTGAATCCCATAGTTTTTCGAATTAATTGCACACTGGCAAACCGCAAAGCACATATTTTTAGATAAATATTTTGGAGTACTGCAAGGAAATTGATTACCTCTCTTCTTTATTTACTCTTTTTTCGAATAAAAGCTATGCTTTAGCGAATCTTAACTTTTCTTCCCTTTATTTTTCTGAATGTTAATTTAAATTAGTCCTTTACTCTTACTTCTGTTCTTCTTTAATTAAATTAACATAGGAAATCTGTTTAGATTATGCACCTTCTATATAAGATTACATATATAATGACTAAGTATGTATTATTATTTAACACAACTAATTCTTCTAACTTACTTATTATCATTTTATTTTATTACTTCGCCCATGGGGACCCCTAACACCAATTTAAAAAAAAAATGAACATCATATTTACTGTTAAATTCCTATCGTTCAGACTTTCAACTTAAAGGATTGTTTAACATGAGAATAACTGTGTATATAATATCTAAATCCACTACGCTTTAAATGACTTAATTATTGGCGATATTTAAAAAGCATCTAATTGTTTGAATAAAAAATAAAGATAATTTCTTTCTTCTTTTTTTTCTTTTTTTCTTTTTATTCCAATTTTTTTATACAATTTTCCATTTGTATAACTGCTCCTTTTATTTTAAAGAATTAAGTGACATTCGTTCAAGCACTCCCACACAATTACGTATTTAATTACTTCAATTTATTTCGAGATTATACAATAACACTACAGACGAAATTCTTTATATCATTTTATGCATGTATAAAAAGAAAATCCATCACGCAGAAGCTGCGTAAACTAATCCGATTTCCATTAAAGATTAACTTGTTAATCTGTGTCCCGGTGGTGTAATGGAAACATACAGGCCCGGAAAGCAGGAGATCCAGGTTCGCGTCCCGGCTTGTATCGATAAAAAATCCTAGAAATAGAAAAAAGTTCTATTCCCTCTCATTAATTGTATAAAATCTACGTGGGATAATAAACAACAAATAAATTAATATTTATTAACTTTGTTAATGTTATTATACTCTAAGTGAGTCCCTGGAACTGGTATTCGGAGACCTATACCAAAGCGCTCCATTTCTACTGTCCTGTGCCCTTCTAGTACTTATCTTCCGCCTAAGGATAAAATCTTTAAAGAATGGGTAAAGATTCATTCATAAATATATTCGCCCATCTATTCCCATGATGGATCCTTGTATCAAGATGTACATAAATACGAACTAATAATTAATTTGATTTTACAAGCTGAAAAGACAAACAGGAAAGCCTCAAAGATTGAATGACGTAATCTGTTTAACCTCCTAGTTTTTTTGCAATGTTTAAAAATTTCTAAAAAAGATTAGCGCACTCATTGAGCTGTTATCAGAAAAATTAAAAAAACCCAAAAAGGTATTTGTTTCTTAATTCTAAAGTCTCTTTTTTTTGTATTAAAGTAATTTATATGCATCTATTCTTTTACTGAGTATCTCATATAATCAAAAATATATTTTATACTTTGAAAAAAGTATTTTACTATTTGAATTACAGGTTAAACGTTTTTCATGTTCCATGGCTTCAATCTCGCATTAGCATATATATAAGATATTACACAATTTTATGTCTATTTAGTTATATAGCTTCCAATATTTTTTCCATTGTATAATTTTAAAGTACTTAAATTATGTTTTTAAAATTTTTATTTATATTTGTTACAGGTAAGTTTCCATTAAGGTCTATTGCTGTCCGTGAGTTATAGCACATTTTTATTTTAATATATTTTTTATTTTTAAAAATATTTATAGATTTTTAGACGTACATATATTTATACGTCCATATATTTTACTATTCTTCCTAGTTTTGCAATATTTATTTTCATATCTATATTATGGCTAGTAAATATTGAATATAAACACTCAGTCCCAGTATGGATTTCTACAATTAATGGTATACTCTATATTCTATGTATTTCATGAAAAAACAAACATATATTATATAGTATGAGTATGTTCACATTTTAGTAAGTTTATTCCAGGAAAAACTATTAAGTTCTTATAACCATGCTATTTATTAACTATTAATATGAAACGACTTTTGAAAAATTTCATCAGATCATTACAAATTCTGCCTTAAAATGCTAGAAATATGGCTCATTAATATTTATACCTGCACATTGACCTGTAAGTGCTCTAGCGTCCGCAATTATAAAATATAGAAAAATATGGCTCATTAATATTTATACCTGCACATTGACCTGTAAGTGCTCTAGCGTCCGCAATTATAAAATATAGAAAAATATGGCTCATTAATATTTATACCTGCACATTGACCTGTAAGTGCTCTAGCGTCCGCAATTATAAAATATAGAAAAATATGGCTCATTAATATTTATACCTGCACATTGACCTGTAAGTGCTCTAGCGTCCGCAATTATAAAATATAGAAAAATATGGCTCATTAATATTTATACCTGCACATTGACCTGTAAGTGCTCTAGCGTCCGCAATTATAAAATATAGAAAAATATGGCTCATTAATATTTATACCTGCACATTGACCTGTAAGTGCTCTAGCGTCCGCAATTATAAAATATAGAAAAATATGGCTCATTAATATTTATACCTGCACATTGACCTGTAAGTGCTCTAGCGTCCGCAATTATAAAATATAGAAAAATATGGCTCATTAATATTTATACCTGCACATTGACCTGTAAGTGCTCTAGCGTCCGCAATTATAAAATATAGAAAAATATGGCTCATTAATATTTATACCTGCACATTGACCTGTAAGTGCTCTAGCGTCCGCAATTATAAAATATAGAAAAATATGGCTCATTAATATTTATACCTGCACATTGACCTGTAAGTGCTCTAGCGTCCGCAATTATAAAATATAGAAAAATATGGCTCATTAATATTTATACCTGCACATTGACCTGTAAGTGCTCTAGCGTCCGCAATTATAAAATATAGAAAAATATGGCTCATTAATATTTATACCTGCACATTGACCTGTAAGTGCTCTAGCGTCCGCAATTATAAAATATAGAAAAATATGGCTCATTAATATTTATACCTGCACATTGACCTGTAAGTGCTCTAGCGTCCGCAATTATAAAATATAGAAAAATATGGCTCATTAATATTTATACCTGCACATTGACCTGTAAGTGCTCTAGCGTCCGCAATTATAAAATATAGAAAAATATGGCTCATTAATATTTATACCTGCACATTGACCTGTAAGTGCTCTAGCGTCCGCAATTATAAAATATAGAAAAATATGGCTCATTAATATTTATACCTGCACATTGACCTGTAAGTGCTCTAGCGTCCGCAATTATAAAATATAGAAAAATATGGCTCATTAATATTTATACCTGCACATTGACCTGTAAGTGCTCTAGCGTCCGCAATTATAAAATATAGAAAAATATGGCTCATTAATATTTATACCTGCACATTGACCTGTAAGTGCTCTAGCGTCCGCAATTATAAAATATAGAAAAATATGGCTCATTAATATTTATACCTGCACATTGACCTGTAAGTGCTCTAGCGTCCGCAATTATAAAATATAGAAAAATATGGCTCATTAATATTTATACCTGCACATTGACCTGTAAGTGCTCTAGCGTCCGCAATTATAAAATATAGAAAAATATGGCTCATTAATATTTATACCTGCACATTGACCTGTAAGTGCTCTAGCGTCCGCAATTATAAAATATAGAAAAATATGGCTCATTAATATTTATACCTGCACATTGACCTGTAAGTGCTCTAGCGTCCGCAATTATAAAATATAGAAAAATATGGCTCATTAATATTTATACCTGCACATTGACCTGTAAGTGCTCTAGCGTCCGCAATTATAAAATATAGAAAAATATGGCTCATTAATATTTATACCTGCACATTGACCTGTAAGTGCTCTAGCGTCCGCAATTATAAAATATAGAAAAATATGGCTCATTAATATTTNTATATATATTTATATTTATTATATATTTAGTGTTAGCGTACATCAATCATTTATACCCCCTCCCTCCATTATCTTAAGTGGTTGAATGGGAAGTTAACACACACAAAAAAAAAATCATTTGTATATCACTCTTTCATGTTTGTTTATCTTTATATGTCCATCATTTTCATATCTTTCATTGAGTGAATTAGCTAGTATCGGAGAACATTCAAGTGGTGGTTGAGCAAAAGCATACTTTAAGCAGATTTCCCTTAAGAAAATCAAGCTGTTTACGTTCGTCATATGGTGTGTCTTTTATAGTACTTAACTGATTCTTTTTTATAAATAATAATAAAGGTAGTTTATGTTCATCATTGATAAATGATTGTAAATCTACTTAGTTTGCGGAGCTCCTGCGTGAAGCACTTTAGTTTCGCAATTTGAAGCAAATATGAAAGTGTGAATTGTGAATTATCACATGACGTACTAATTTTTTACTGGACGTTTGTTGCCATGGAATCTTTTGTACTCCAATTAGACCTAGCCAGTGTTTGCTGGCGAGCTACCGCTAACAGGATTGGCGAAAGTCTGTGTGGTTTTCTTCTTAGGCACAACAAACTCTTTGCGACTTTTGTAAATGCCTCATGTTCCACCTGAACTCGTCAAGGTGGCCGCTGATTTCTCTATGCCCTAGAAAAAGTATTGGAATGAATTTCGATGGTGACATGATCAGTAATTTTTCATTATTCGTTGATCGGTATCTCAGTCAAGTTTTATCGTTGCAGAAATTGTCTAAGCAAAAAATTCCTGAAATTAAAAATAATATTACATTGTCTTATTATGGGTTCTTTATTATCTTTCAAGTTTTTGCTGAGATACTACTTATTTCAGGCGAACTCTCACAAATATTCAATTGGTGAGATGTCTCCACTGTCAATTGATCTACACTGATTTATGCCCTACAAAATATTTCAATGCTATTGCTCTACTGAGTGGTGAACGCCCATCTTTCCATTACCCAAACTGGTTGTATTTGAGGATAAACAAGTTTGTAATTTATATTGTTCCATTTTTGGTATTGTGTGTATCAGTTAATTATTTTTAACTTGTTCAATTAGACTCCTCTTATTCCCCATTCTATATTAATTGACATTCTTTCAATCTTATCTATAGATAAGGATTAGTACTTTTATCAGAGTCATTTTAAGGTCGTTTTGTTGATTTTATTAGGAAATAAGCTGGTGAGATAATTATTTATGTTTAATTTTTTTTTTTAAATCCATGCTTAATCGGTTACAAGTCCCAGGAACTGAGGAAATTAAGCAGAATTTTCATTGAAAACAACTATTCATTTCTTATTATATTTTTTCTTCATTAAAGCAGGAAAGAAAGATCACAGAATCCTTGGACTGGTTGATGAAGAATAAGGTTGCTCAACTCTCTGAATTAAATTACATGTTATGTTATCGTTAAAAGGTTTTCGTTAAAAGGTTATGGAACGTTATTGCTGAATGAAATATATAAATATTTTCCGAAAATTCTTTCATGTAAAAAAATATTAATTGTCATTGTCATTCGGAACTCATTCAGAACTAATAACATTAGAATAACTTTTGTCTCTTGAATTAAGGATTATTTTAAGATTAAAATAGTACGAAGCTACAAGAATTATTTTCCGAGGAAATTTTTTTTTATACTTTTGTTGAAAAATAAATGTAGACGACTCTCAAACTTGTCACTTTGTGCTAATGAGTGAAACCACAGTCTCATTTGAGATTAAATGAAAGAATCAAGGAATACTGTGTTTTCTGTGAACTTACTTTTGGTAAATTAGATATTGGTAAATGGAATAATAGTCTCCATTCGATATTGTTTCTTAAATAAGTAAATAGTAAATGTCTAATTTGTGTATTACGTCCTTTTGTCTCCAATCTTTCATCTGCATCTATATTAACGTATTTACGCACAACGTAGCTGTAGATAAACGTTAATATGTATATCAACATTTATCTACAACTAGTTATAGTATTTTCTTCCCGTTTTGATTGGCATTAATACTAATACGTTATTGGAGCCTCTTATCAATCAAAACCCATTATATTTCTTTAATTAATTAATTAAATTTTGTATAATCCTATCAGGAAAAATCTATTATTATATTTTTTAGATCTCTGATTCTTCATTATAGACATTAATTAAAATTTTGATGGCTAATGTAGGTGTGTAAATAAAGACTTATAATAAAACTAATAGTTTTTCATAATATAAAAGAGAAAAACAGCATATTATGATATTATACGTTCGCCTTTTTGTTTTGCTCAATTATTGTTTTATTATATAACTTATTATTAATAAAACAGTATTTATTCTTGCTAAATTTTTCTTTATAATGAATCTTTTTAATTTTAAAAGAAAATTTTTCGTTAAATATATATATTTTGCTATTAGATGATTTTAGTTGGGGTTCGGTCAAGTTAGATCCAAAAAACTCAAATTTAAAAAAAGTATTTTTTTTGTAAAGGATTATATGCCAACGTTTCGGCTTACATTGTAAGCTATCTTCAAAGCTATCATGAAGACGAGAGAGAGGACTTCCTGTCCCTAACTTCACATTTCCATAACTCTGTCCATGGCAGATAATCCTTTATAAAAAAAATACATTTTTTAAATTTGTGTTTTTTGGATCTACCTTGACCGAACACCAACTAAAATCATCTAATAATAATATCTACGGTAAAAAAACAAAAAAAAACTCTCCTTTTGAATATATCTTTTGATTGTATTAATTATTAAAATTGACGATGCAATTGTTACAATAACCTTGTTTTCAATGTCTATTGTTTAACTAGTACAATGTCTTTCTTCTAACCTTCTGCGTGCACTCTTCTGACTTAAATCATATTTAAACAATATTTGCAAAAATTAGTGACGCAGTAGGAATCTTATGAATGTCAATGCTTTGTACAGCTGTTATCTATCTCTCGTCAAATATTTTTATTGTGTGAATATTTGAATAATTTTATTCAATAAAATTAAATTTACACTTTTATAAAATGGCGTGTTTTATTTGTAAAGATGTGATTGCGTTGGCGCGCCATTTAAAAAATAAATAAATAAATAAAAAATCCGTTATGTATGCATGATGAAACAAAAGAAATACTGTCATTTAAATATATA
>KZ807368.1:267409-277654 GCA_000696205.2 Oncopeltus fasciatus | reverse complement strand
CAACTACCAATATAATTATATGTGTATCCAATTGGAAAAGTTAAGAAATTGTCGTGTATTATTAATTAATTTTTTTTTTTTCTATTATGGGAAACAGAAATTATGAAGAATCATTTTTTGAAAACCTCATTTTCTTGTATACATTCCTTTATTTTATTCATTTTTACATAAAACACAAATGAAAGAAAATATTTATAATTAATAGTATTGTCCTCCCTCATACATCCTTTTAAGATCAATTTATTAATTTTTTACTAACCAGGCGCGCATATTCTCCTCCACATTTTTCTATTTCAGATAGCAAGAAAAGCAGTTAGTAAAAGTAATTTACTACTACTTTATTTTTTTTTACCCCATTCATTTCTTAGTTTTTTGTTTTTATTACTCATTTCTCCTATTTGAGTACTTGTATAATAAGTTGTAAATACTGTCGTAGTTGTTTTCATAATATTTGATATTATTAGCCTATTTGTACTTGTATTTGTACGTATTGTTGTAATTAGGTCAGAATCAGCTTTACTGTCAGCTGCGACCTCTTTGTTATTCAGGGGGACTTAAGTTCCAGAATAAAGCCTCTTTTTCTTTCTTCTTTTCTTTCCTTACTATTATTTCTATCAATCTTGAGGCGGTACCAAAGAGATAGGGATTCCACAAAGCTCCTATCTAACTGACCTGTCAGCTGATCCTCCCAAAGTTAGGGCTATGAACATTGCAAGTTGGTTCTCCTTTCCTTGTCAGAGGAGGGGATTCCTGTTGTCCTGCAAGGCTGCCCTCTCTCTCTGCCCCCTGTCATCTTCCCCAGGAACCACTCACTCTAATTGCTGCCTTTCTATCTCGCTTAACCCGCAGTTAGCAGGTTCTCATGAGTCTTCAGTAGCAGGAGGGAAATTCTACGTCTCCTTCGTGTTTTCCTTACATTTTTCTTTCTCGGCCACTCATCCTATTCCGAATCTCGAATATTCCTCTCTCACTCTCTCACTCTCTCTCTCTCTCTCTCTCTCTCTCTCCCTCTCCCTCTCTCTCTCTCTCTCTCTCTCTCTCTCTCTCTCTCTCTCTCGCTCTCTCTCTCTCTGCGGTTGATTTTCTCTTCTTACTCCTCATCATGTCAAAAGTATATTGATCGATGAAAAATAGAATACCTGTTTTTGACACTTGTCTGTGTTCTATGATCCTTGTTTGTTGGTAACCGCGCATATATGTGACCAAACAGTGCTCAGTAAATTAAAATTTTAAAAGATTTTGGATTTTCCACTATAACAAAATCAGCCTTCCATTTGCGTCATGCCATTTCATTATGAAAAAACAATTAATTTCTGCGTCAGAGCTTTAAAGTTATAAATCTGCAGTTCGGGTTAACCCATATTCACCCCTGTTCAATTTATCTGTTTAAATCGTAAAATATTGTTATAATCTATTATGAATTTCACTATTATCAACTAAATAATGCACGCTAAATGGGTAAAACGTTTTCTATTCCTATCTGACATTTTAGTTGTCCCCCACTCCTTATAGCTCAATAAAGAACTTCCTTTTTGTATTTAAAAGCTACATGCGGCATTTCATTAAGAAAACAGTAAACAGTGGCCTACAAATCTTTGACATACATATATATATATANATATATATATATATATATATATATATATATATATATATATATATGCAGTGTATCATTTATATTATTTTTTCTTTGCTTGTCTTTGAATTATTTAATTTGAATAGGATAATTAATCTTGATCCAGTTTTTAGTTTTTAAAAAAATTGATCAAAAGTGACATTATTTAGCCGACGTATTAAATCAGTCGTCTTTTATTTATTGCCTGGGAAAAATATCCTTGTACATTGTATTCCTTGAGAGAACTGTTTATTCTAGATATTCTAGAGGGTATGCGTAGCATTACTAATCAGTGTGTATTGTTCTTTATGTTATTCATCTCGCCCCAAATATTCCGTGACACGTGAGTCCTTGCACCCTGTTTTGGCGACAATCTCGACTATGTCGGCCTCTGCATTAAACATGTTCGCGCGAGCTTGAATATCTAGTAGGCACTGGCTCGTCAGAGGAACGCTTCGAGGAATGGTAATAATCCTTCAGCTCGGGAGATATATCATCACGTCTAAGGTTTAGCTCTTTACGCTCTAACGAAAAGACGACTCGTAAGATAGTTTTACGATCACCCCCAGATCGTGCCTTCGGTTTGTGGATCTCAAATCTCCAGGTTCACTGTCATTAAAGGGAGTAGCCTCATAATATATGTATAAATGTATAAGAAGCTAAACGCCCTTAATTTTATGACCCATAACATTCAAGTGAAAAAATTGTGAATATGGAAAAGGAAAGATTTTTTGTAGAGTAATATTTGAAAATATTAAATGATTTAAAAATATTTTATCTAATTTAATTAAGCAATTATAGAAATATTTTATTCATAGCTTATTTCATACTTTTCGCTTACATAATGTTTGTTCATTAACCAGGTTTTGTAAATACCTACATGATTGGTTATTCTCTACTTTATTATTATTGAGAGTGGTGTCATTGATCACCTTCACTCCTCATGTGATTGACATTGAATGTCATTGTAATCAAATTACAAAATTATTTTATTTATATACAAATTGCAATAATTTCATAAAGGAAGAAAAATAAATTAAGGATACATTTAAGAAATCAAACTGGAGGCTTTGTAGAGCCGATAGTTCGTCCTTTAACGAGCACCGCTGGCTTTTGATGGTATGAGCCAAGGGATATAGGCCTGTGACTAAGGTCGGCATGGTTATTTTCACTGTGCTTCACTGAATCACAGGACAATGAACAGTTCCTACCTCTCTACGTATGTATATGTAATGGTTCAGGATGTCAAAGGCGTTACAAGTATACCCCCCCTAGTCTGCCCGTTAATTGCAGACCTTGTGTACAAGGGTTCGTTAGTTATTTCCAGATTTCATCTACATGTTGTTATTGCAATGGTATTCTCTTCTTAGTTAGCACGTGAAGGGAATTATGTTTAATTTTTTTAATTTAATCCAAAAAATATATATAATTTAAATTTGAACTTGATAATTAATTCAATTTCAACAATAAAAATTGAATTCATTCTTACAAACATTCCTTAATTCTTATAAATTCTTGAATTATGCAACGAAAAGCGCACTTTTCTTACATACGTACTTACGTATATATTTACGTAAGTAACACTGCTAAGTATAAAAATTTATTTTTTAAAACTGGATAAAACAATTTTTAGTGCAAGGGGACAGAATAAAAAATGTAGCTGTCCCAGCCAGGACTCGAACCTGGACCTCCTGCTTTCCGGGCCGGTGCATTTTACATTTATGCTACCGAGACAAGTCTGATAAGTCATTAAATTCCTCGCACAAGTGTCGAGAGTCTAACCTCCCAGGCAGACGAATATATCCTCTTATACTCTGAGGAGCTGACATTGTCAAGCTGTTTGAATGACTCTCGTTATTTACTTTTAAATTTTAATTTTATAAATATTATTTTTGTTGTATTTAATCCCACGTAAATTTTAACAATTTATATTGCAAGGGAACATAATAAAAAATACTATTAAATAAAAATCTAACTATACTGGCTGGGGACAGTTAGATTATGATTGGGCTCCGTTTATGATTGTTTTTTTTTCTGATATTGATCTTGAATAGATGTCAATATCAGAAAAGAGAGGGAGTGGAACATAAAATTTATAAAAAATGTAATATCTAGGTTTTTGTTAGATTATGAATGTTCTATATATTTATGAAGTCTTCTATCCTCCATAAATTATTTTATAAATGGACATGTTATGAAACATGAATAAGAATTTAACTAGTAATTAGAAAGATTAACTACGTGTAATTTCTTAGGTGAGCCTATTGTCGGAATTTTCGGCGCAGGTTGGGACTCGAACTCCCATCACCAGGCTTATTAGTTCCAAGTAGATCTTCTAGACAAGGCCAGCGCCATCTTTTCGGTCTTAGTGCGATGGCTGCCATGTTTGGGTGGCGCCAGTCGTTTGCTGGAATTTAAGTAATTTATATTCTGACGATAAACACTAAGGAATTTCTCCATGCGGGACTTTTTTTCTTATCTTTTTTAGAGATACATAAAATAGTTTTGAACTTAATACAGAGGCAGCAGAAAAATACTTCACAGTATATGGATTCTTGTCGTGCCCCATATGTTATTCTTAATGCATGAGTTGCAATAATTAGTATGGAGAAAAAAAAAAAAAAAAACTTTATTTTTTTTACCCTAGAGGATGGCGAAGTATCCCTGATAGTTGGCAGCATACTTGTGTAATTAGAAGATCGTGGGAGAGGGTAGGGAATATGGTGGCTTGTTCTCCGTTCGGTGGGAAGTCCACATTCCAGGCAAATAGCGGGAGGGCGCCACTGGATTCCAGGCAAGGTCGTCAGCCCGATCGACCTTAGCTCTCCAGGCTCCAGCACGTCATGGGTATCAGGAGTCATGTTTCTCTGACGTCACACGTGGCCCATCACCGGCCCATCTTATCCGTCCCAATAACACTGCAAATTATTTAGTAGAGTTCCCGTGTGGAAATCATGCTATTCACTTTGGTCCCATGACATGAATGAAAAGTTTCACAAATCTTCACTGATCCTACTTTGGGAGAAACTAAATAATTCATTTTAGGTAAGCCAAATTGTTGCACTAATAATAAGATGTGACTTTCACAATAATCATTTTCGGTACAAGTGTTTTCGAATTTATTGAGNAAAAAAAAAACAACGAGAAATGCAAAGGGAGCAAGAAAAAAAAATCTTACTACCTCAGCCTGGACTCGAACCCAGGACTCCTGCCTTCCGGGTAGACACGCTGACCCCTACAACGTTTTAGCTTACATTGTAAGCCATCTTCAGGTATTATAAGCCGAAACTTTGGCAGACAATTTAAAAAATACACTCTTAACTTTTTAAATATGTATTTTTTATTTTTTTTTATCTACCTTGACTGAACAAAAAACATCCAATAATAATATCAACGGTCAAAAAACTCTCCATTTGATCTGTATGCTAAGTTTCGTTGAATCAAACATTTCCGCCAATTGGTTGTACTTGTTTTGGCGGCTGTTAGTTTTGGTGCCTAATAGTAACGATTGAATAAAAAATACAGGCCCTACGTCTTGTAGGGTATATAGTACCTACAAATAACCAAACAAATTTCTGAAGGAACAGGTCCTTGTTTACTTTCCCTGTGCCCTATCAGAATACCTTTAGAAAGCGGGTCGGTGAAGGAGCCCAGTCTAGCTTCTCTCCGAAGAATGCGACACTCCCGTCCTCGGTGCATCCGCCCTCGGGGCTCATTAATATAGGTTTGGTTTTATTTACCTTTCACTGGGGACTCCCCTACACACGCACCGTGGGGAGGCGTCTGACGAGAGAGTGGTCAATGGGTCTTCGGGGGAAAGGGTGCTTCTTCCATTCCTTTCTGTGTGAGGCTGTACAAGTAGTCAGGCAACCTGAAACAGTGGTAAAGACAACCCCATTGGGTATTTAGAGAGCGGTCTGCTTCCAAGGCCTCAATCTGCTCGTTCCAATGCTCTCATACTCTTCTGTCTGGCCAATGAAATTATTTCATATAGGAGCGGAAGTTAGAAAAGCAAACAGAAAGGTTCTAATGTGAAAACTTTATTCCCAAATATTACATCATTTATGAGTCCAGGGAAAGATATTGCCTTCTCAAAAGGAGAGTTTGTTGACCGTAGATATTATTCTAAGATGATTTTAGTTGGGGTTCGGTCGAGGTAGATCCCTAAAAACACAAGTTAAAAAAATGTATTTTTTTAATGAAGGATTATCTGCCAACGTTTCGGCTTACATTGTAAGCCATCTTCAGGGCTATCATGAAGATGAGAGAGGACGTCCTGTCCCTAAGTTCCATGACTCAATCTTGAAAATGTGAACTTAGTAAGTCATGGAAATGTGAACTTAGGGACAGGACGTCCTCTCTCATCTTTATGATAGCCCTGAAGATGGCTTACAATGTAAGCCGAAACGTTGGCAGATAATCCTTCATTAAAAAAATACATTTTTTTAATTTGTGTTTTTTTGGATCTACCTCGACCGAACCCCAACTAAAATCATCTTAGGATATTGTCTTCTTTCTTTCTTTAAGTTTTTGTAGTAATAAGTTTCATAGTTAAAGCTACACTATTCGTCTTCTCAAAAACTGTCATATGCAAGACCTGCACTTCCGTCTAACAGTATGTATCTAATAAAGAAATGCTTCATGTGTACGGAATTGTCTGGCTTGCAATTTATCGGGGAATTGGAAAACCGATTACAGATATGTGAACTAAGTGGGAAAATCATAAATTTCAATGGGCTTTTCGAGATCCTTTCCTTTCGTTTTTCGCTTTTTTTTAACAAACCGTAATACTCGTTTACAACATACATATTCTACTTTGGTAACGACTCTCGCCTGAATTCCTCAGTTATGTAAATAAGCGACCAACCATTCCTGAGATTTTTCAGAGATTGCTATGCAGGTATTTTTTCCTCATTCCCTTTTAAAAGGTGCCAATTGTGCATGCCATAAGGAAATCGACTCCGTTCACAGTGAGAAGGAATGAATTATTTATTTTTTTTATTCAATGAAACTTATAAAATAAAAAAAAGAAGCTCAATATGGTATAGGTATTACATCGTATATCTTATGAAACCTCGCTTTCCTAGAGATATCAAAAGGAAATGTAGGATTTTCTACCAGGCATTTTCTGTCGACCACAAATTTTTAGTTTACTTCTACATCCCAAACATTTATCTATATGAGTTTAGATTTCTAGCAGATTTCCCGTATGGAAATCAAGTTATTCACGTTGCACGTAGAAGGTAAAATATGGTCCATTCTAAACTACATAAATGTGTTTTTTATTGTTTGTAGGCCGTCTTGATTCATAATATTCCGTATTTAAACTTCATGTGGCAAACCGTTGTGTGATTTCGTTAATGATTCAAAGGGAAGATGGGATTTAGAGGAAGACCAAATTGAAAATTCATGAATATCTTACTTCCCATTAGAGATAATGAATAAATTATAGAATATATTATGCGAAAATTAGTTCAGGTGACATTGATATGTGAAGATGTACTCTACTCTAGCAGTAGAGATCTCATGAAAGGGAAAGTCGGTAGGAAGATTGACTTGTAGCGTTCTCGCGCCTCCGAAAAAGCCGAGGGAAATGTTTCTTCGCCATTTCGGGTGGGCCGTGCCTCTGTGGTCTGCGATGGACTCGCCATTCCGATCTCACTTTCAACCTGATCCTCAAGCGGATTTCTGATTACTGCTCGAATAGGCACTCCTGCCGGATCTTATCTCGGGGGGCGAATCAACTCCGACGTCGCTTCAGGGAGTCTCGCTTCTCAGCAGATTGAACTCTTGAAATGCAGCTGTTCTTCCCGAGATTCAATCTGAATTGTATGAGCCTATCTGTCTGAACGACCTTCTTCTGCCTAAATTTTTTTTAAAATGAAAATATCTTGAGAACGTACTTTCTTTTTTATATGTTTTCTAACATTGGTCGTCATCATCATGAAACTCCCCTCCAACTAATGCTTTCCAGTAAAGTCATAAATGCTATATAAACTGCTGATTATGCGAACATAAAGTTTATGAGCGCAGCAACCATGTGTTGTGTACTGCTGCTGGTGGATTGTCAAAAATATTTTGTCCGGGACTATCCGTATTATGGAAATCCCACCGATCCTTCCTGGGTTACTTCCGATCGGTGAACATGTTATGATCCTTCTTCATGAACTGTTTCCCGGATTCTTCTATGCTCTTCCACTTCTCTGTGACCCTTCTCTTCCTCTTTGTCTCTCTCGTTGCAGTATTTGATCTGGTAACATGACAAACAATGTTTGGCGTGTTGCTTACTGCTCCTGGTTGAGTATGGCAAATACTTTGTCCCTAAGCGTATTTTATGTAAATCCTCCTCTCTTCCTGGATCGCTCCCGTTCGTAAATATCTTACCTAAGGTTGTTCTTCTTGAACTGTTTCCCGAATTCTCCTATGCTCTTCCTCTTCTCCGTGACCCCTCTCTTCCTCTTTGTCTCTCCCATTGCAGTATTTGATCTGGTATCATGACATATCTTAAGGTTGTTCTTCATGAACTGTTTCCCAGATTCTCCTATGCTCTTTCTTAAATCCTCCTCTCTTCCTGGATCGCTCCCGTTCGTAAATATCTTACCTAAGGTTGTTCTTCTTGAACTGTTTCCCGAATTCTCCTATGCTCTTCCTCTTCTCCGTGACCCCTCTCTTCCTATTTGTCTCTCCCATTGCAGTATTTGATCTGGTATCATGACATATCTTAAGGTTGTTCTTCATGAACTGTTTCCCAGATTCTCCTATGCATTAGTACTTGTGTGTGACTCGGATCCCTTGTGCTGCATACAATATGATTCCACCATCCCAAAAGAACTTGCAAAAAACTTTACCTAATCTATTATACACCTCTCAAGCCTGTTGGAGTACATTGCTAATTTTTGGGTTACTGTCGGAAGCTAATTGAAGGACTAAGAAAGACTCTCTATTTGTTGAACATGAAAGCCATATTGGAAATAGCATTACTCTCTGTGAAGATAGCTTTATCATTGAAACGTGTTTATTGCCGAAATGTTTTTGTATTCATGAATATGCTTTTACCGAGCAATGGGGTTTTCACCACAGTGAAGTGCACCGAGACACTCCCTCAAAGCACGCTAGACAATCGTAAATCATTGCTCTTATTTTATTTTTTTTTTTTCCCACCCTTCCTGTCTAGGGTCTTCTACTTTTTCGAGATATGTTAATAAGTGTTGATGTATTCCTCGGCTCTCATTAGTTACAAGTACCCTTTACTTTTATGTATGTGTTTTTCTTTTTTACAGCTTTCTTTTATCTGGTTATATAAGAACTGTTGAATAGACAAATATATTTAAAGTTAATTTATTCTGATTTCTTTCTCTGGATAGAGCTGAGAAAAGAACCAAAAAAAGAAATTGTAAGCCACATTAATTTCTCTATTTTCTACTAATTCATTCAATGAGGACTTGCCTTTTTATACTAAACTTGGAGAAATGTTGTATCGTAAGGGTAACATTTCGTCATTAAAATTTTAATTTATTAAGGGTATGAATAGAAATATTTCTATAAACATTTATTCATACAAATATATTCATAGGTATTCGGATAAATTACATTGGTTGTATTTTTAGTTTTATTGGTTAGTTAATCCTAATATTGCTTGCCCTTAACCAGTTACTATCGAACTTTGTTTTTATACATCTGTGCTTTGCTTTTCTCTCTCTCTCTATCTATCTATCTATCTCTCTCCCCTCCCTCTTAAGGAAATCAAATTGTTCATTTCAGTTCCATGATATGATTTTAGAAAAGATTCTTCATCAATTTCTACATAGGATACACACTTACGTTTTCGCTATTTTGCTGTCATGTCCACACTTATCTAAATTAAGAAACCAAACCAAGGTAATGAATTATTGTGCTATAGAATAATTAATTGAAAAATAATAGGTATAACATTTTTTTAATATTTATGATTTATGCATTTCTAATTTTTAGTAAGATTATTCATAACTTAGGTTATAAATTTGGGTGGGCTCCCTAATATAAAATGGTTTTTTTAAATCTAAATAATAAATACTTCCCTCCTTAGTGAAAATCAGTGGTTGTGCAGGACTTATAGGTGTGCTCACCCATCTGACTCATCCTGACTCACCCTCGGAACTACCGTGAAAAGGCGCCCCCCATTCGGTGAAATACCTAGGGGGGTGAACCCTCCTTGGCTGTAGGGGAATATCTCTCCCCCCTAGAGACACTTAATCTTAGTCCCCCTCGGCCAATGCTCTTTCCCTTGCCTACCAACCCTTTGGAGTAGTCTGATCTCCCGGCGAACCTAGGATCAATTCCTGTACTTAACTTGCATTGGGGATGGCATTGGTATAGAGTTCCTTTTGAGACTCTTGCGTAAAACTCGTGGAGTTCCTTATGCAGTTTTCAGCATTTGAAAAAATAATTTTCTAAATTATCAGAACTTAAAAAAATAAAAGAAAATAAGACGTGAACTGAATTCCTCAGTGTCATCGTTGACGAATATTAGAACTTTCCATATCATGTAATTCTCCAAACCTATAGAGTATATCTTTTATCAATAAACAAATATTCGTTCACTTTCATTAGTCTTAACTGTATATTACTACTGCCTCATAAAAAAATTAAAA
>KZ807368.1:245212-257311 GCA_000696205.2 Oncopeltus fasciatus | reverse complement strand
TATAATATAAAATAACAAGGAAATTTAAGAATTATAAAATCTGTCCGAATGTAAATCTTTTCTGTAGCTCGATTTTATTATGAACTTACTTATGTAAGTCACTTAATAGTTCACATAAAAAAAATTAGTTACAAATATATAGTCACAAACGTAATTGTTGATTAAAAAAAAAATTTGTCAAAGAGAATTCCAAATAGGCTCCAAGCCCACGTTAGTGCAGAGGTTGGAACGTTTGGCTCGTGATTTGAAAACGCGGGTTCGAATCCCACCATGGCAGAAATATTTTTTGACCTTCATAGTAACAATTGCTAAATATTACTTTTGAAAGTCACAGGTGTGGTTCCACCAGTAGAGCTCTTTATTAACTGACTACTCAGTCCACCTCCCGTCTTCGTATAGCTGTATGGCAAGTGGAACCTCTGGTCTTTCTTACACTGGGAAATTTTAGCTCACATGGTATAGGGGTTAGCACACATGACCAGTCCCCTGAAAGCACGGGTTCAAATCACCCTGAGGCAGTGTCCCCCCCCCCCTTTGAATCATTAATAAGGCATGAGATTATAGTGAGCCATCCCTCACTCACTTTAGTTTAATTTTGCTAGTATTTAAAGTACTTCATTGTGTAGAGATTCCATTACTGCACGATGAGTTCTATTGTATAACTTTGAAGTAATATTAGATTATTTCCATTGAATATTTCTATATTATATGTCAGTGTAAATTTGTTATCACTGGATCTAATGAATCCATTAGACATCATTAGTGGCTATACTGAAATTGATGTACTTATTAATGATCTTGTTTTCATTAATTTTGTTTTTTCTGTGAAAAAAAAAACGTGATTAATCACAGCATATGAGAATATAAATTTGGTTTTCTTTTTGTATCGATTAGAATTAGTTGTTCTTGCAGATATGACGTCTGAAAGCGAATATAAAGAAATCCCTTTGGCTTGGCGAAAGTAGGTTCATTCAATGATATCCCGGTGTGGATTCCTTTCACCTGATGGCACTGTTGACTCTACAAGCGATAGAAAACAAGTCGTTGGCCGAGTTCCTGCCGCGGCTTTACACAGACGAGGAAACGCAGAGTGGCGGAGAAGTGAGACACGACCGGCGACAATGAGGCGTTCGTTCCTCGCGGCGGAACACAATGCCCTCGGCTTCCCTCATCAGCGGCGACGAGAATCCTGTCTTTTCCCACGTACGGTTTTCGCCGGGAGGAAGGAAGACTTGCTTTGACATTGTTCTAGTTTCGCTGGCGAAACAGCGGCGGGGCGGGGTAGGACCTGCCTCCCGTCTGGGGAATAGCCCACACAACAGGCAGAGGACAGTGATGTCCTAGAAGGTAGAAAGGGGGAAACCAACCAAAAATATTAAATCTGGAGGTAAATTTGTTGACGGTCAAGTTTTACGAAGAGAGAATTATCGGGAATACGGTCATGGTAGTCATGATAAATGTTTTGGCCTGAATTTCAGGCCTTCATCAGGGCTGAATGTCTAAAGGAAGCATACAAAATTAATATAAAAATAGTCTACGTCATAATCTAACAAAGAATAAATAAATTATAATATAAAATTGTGTGTAATTGACTATATAAATATTAAATGGATACTGAACATATTTGAAAGAATTCCAAATATAAGAATATTCTTTCCAATATGTTCAGTATACATTTAATATAGTCGATTAAACACAGTTTTATATTTTAATTGATTTATACTTTGTTAGATTATGACCTATAGACATGTTTCATTTTTGTTTACAAATTAGATTTTCAATTCTTCAACTACCAAGATCGAATCCTTTCTTATTACTCCTAGATAAATAATGTAACAACTAAGTGGGTTTTATAAATTAAATAATGATTACTTAGATGTCCTATGATTATAAATGCAAAGATGACCCCGAACACTTCCAATAGCAACAACAGGTTCAGCTTTGGACCAGGCAATAACTGTCAATGTTTCTCTTAGTCCTGTTTCAATAGAATGTTTCTTTCCTGTGTTTGAATCCCATATAGTTATGGAAAAAGCTCCATCACTGATCATTCCCAAAAGGTCTCCATCACTGTCCCAACCGAAACCTGTACATTGTCTGCAATAAAAGCAATATTAAAATGAGTAATTGTGGATCTACAAAAAAAACTTATCAGGAGATCAGGAATAGAATACCCCTGAAGCCGGATTTTTTCATGAATTTTTCCTTGGCGATTATAAATATTCACAAAGTAGTCTGATCCAACGGTAGCTAAGTATACACCACTTCCTCTCTGCCAGGCAAAGTATAACTCACCATCACCATGAGGTTGGTCCAATCTAAATAGTTCCTTTAAAAAATGAACCCATTGAAACATACAAGATTTATGTAATATAAACAGTATTTAATTGTAAGAATAGAACTTTAGAAATGTGAAATAGAACAGGAGTGAGCCTAAATACCTTTTCATAAGACATTATTAAAAGAATAAATTAGATGACAGCAGTAATAATGATTTTATTTTATGACATTCCTCCAGTTTAAGATAAAATTTAGGCTTTTAAGAGCAATTTTTAGACTAAAAAGTAAATCTTCCATTTTCCGCCAACCAATTAAAATTCAAATCATGATTATTTGTAACCTCTCTCGGATTGTTTGTAACCTTGTGTCTCCCTGGTAACATGGGGATATTAATATAATTGAATAGTAAAATTTTGAGTTATCAATAACTAAAATAACTTTAACATTTTTACCATTAATTTAATTTGAAAGTTTAATATTTTCAAATAACTCAAATGGATTGCAGGAATGTGACGTCTTGTCTTTTGAATAAGTGTGGCTGTGAAAATCCTTAAGTTATTCAGCTATGTTATTGATTAAAAAAATAGAAGATATAAAGTCAACTTTATATGTGTATATATATATATATCATATATTATTATATGAGAACAAACATAAATACATACAGCACAATGGCTGCTGAATATATTAGTCACTTGGTATTTGGAGAAGCCAATACAATGGTCTGTAATACTGTTCTCTCTCAGCAACATCCTAGCTAATATTCTTCATGCTAAACCATTCCTCACTTAATATTTTTAATCATTTCAGGGGTTCCAAGAATCAGAGTCTAATAGTGTACTTATTACATAATTTTCAAGAACATTGATGAATTTTAATTCCAAAAAAAACTCCTTCAATACCATAACTTCTAAATTATGTACAAGAAGCATTTACTGAAATAATATTGATATTCACTAGAATATCTTAAATAGACAGAAAGTTCTTCTATAAAATTCAATGTAACTTCAATAAAATTTAAAAAAAAAAAAGAAGAAAATAATGAATATAAATTATTAACAAGCTTAAAGCGTTATTTAAAAGGTTGCAAATTATTTTGAAGTCTTGGTACCTGGTTTTGAGTTAAGAAGGTTGATAGTTCTGAGTAGTTCATCATCAAGTCTTTTTTGATCTAGCTTCGTTTGGATCTCATCATCAGATGAAATTATATCTACTTCCTCGTTTTCCTTAGTGGCATCTGACCAAATGGTAGGCTTAGAACTGATTTCAGAGGTAAGGCCATCATAATTCACTTGATCTTTAGAAGGAGGAAGTACTTCAATTACTGGAGGACTAGCAGGGTTTTCTTTTAACCGAAATAAAGCTTCCCCTATTAAGAAAGTGATATTTTATATAGGATTTATTCTAAATAGAAAGAGTAAATACCACATTAAATTAAACAAACCCATACTAAAATTATTATAAAATAGATAAATAATAGATTTTATGATTAAAAATATGGAAATCATAGAAGTAAATACTGAGAAATAAAGATCACATTGTGTTCAATATAAAAGTTGAATAGTATGTGGGCTTGTGTAAAGTCATGTGAAAGTTATTTATGAAGGGTGACTCAGAAAAAGCTAGATGGTTGTATAATCAAAAAATTTTGGGCAAAAATATAAAAGAAGCAAACCTATTGGATGTCAAAAGCTTTAGTCATCTTAATTTTTTAAGAATTATGTCATTCTGAAGGTTTCTCAACAAGAAGACCTAACACATACTGTCAAAAATGAACTAAANAGTTATTACATTAGTGGAAACATTTGATTTAAGAGTATATTATTCTATAATTAATATTATATAATATTCTTGTTAACTCCTTTTAAGCTACAGATTTCTGGAGGTTATGTAAGAATTGGTCCAAGACGAAGAAGTGGAATGTCAAGGCAAAATCAGTCTAACTTGGCCATTTTATTTTTTTCTTTCGGGGAAAACAGTCAAACTAAATGTTGCTGCTGAATTATTCATTTGGGAAAAAAAAAATGGTATTTGCTTTATAGGCTACCAAAAAATGGAAAAGTTATGTATAAATACCATATAATCTACCCTTAGCTTCTTATAATAAAGCTATTTCAAATCGAATAAATTTAAGGTTACGTAAATATTTAATATGAGAAGTATAACGTAGTTTGGTTCGAATGCTTTTGGACTTGCTTATCAAAATTTATATAAAAGTGTAATTTGCAAATGTTTAAAGTTATACAGGTAACAGTAAGGGCTGTGCATAACCCTTAAAACAAACTCACTGCTATTTTATGTGTAGTACAAATCATTATATACAAAGTTATAACAGCTATCCAAGAGTAAAACATACCCCTGGAAAATACTTCAAAATTTCTAGTTTTTTCTTATTAACTTCTAAACTTCTTTGCTGACAGTTCACTCAGCAGGTGTCGTTTAGGAATGGAATCCTTATTTTGATGATATGGATGCAAATGGCAAACTTTGCTTTACAAATGGAGTTTTTTTGTTGTTTTTTTTGCTTTTCAAACTTTCACATCTTTTTCACCACTAATAAAAGTATTATATTGATTTTCAATTTAGTAATTATTTATTGATCTGAGTTCCTTTTTTCATCTATTAATATATCAGGTTATTAATGGCTGAACTCTTTTAACAGCTTCCGGAAGAAATCTTAAATTACAAACTTTTTCTATTTAGATAAGATAACCCATTTTACATCCCTAAATATCTCCATTGATAAATGATTTTCACATAGATGCCTTGAGGCGCTTTTTAACGAAAATTACTTTTCACGCCTATTTTGTTCTATAATATCCTCGATAACACAAATCTTGTAATTTTCACTTTGTTCTTACTCGCCTCTTTCCTCGATTTCGAATACTACCGTTAACGAACTTATCGAATTGCTTGCAGAAAAAAGCCTAAATACGGAACTATGGGTTTTTNAATCTAACAAAGAATAAATAAATTATATTTTTATTTATTTATTCTTTGTTAGATTAGACTTATAGACATGTTTTTATATTATTTTTGTATCTTTCTTTTTCATATTCAACCCTGATGAAGGCTTGAAATTCAGGCCAAAACCTTTTTGGTTATAAATTAGTTTTTAATTTTTCAACTATTAAGACCAAATTCCTGATAATAATCCTTTCTTCAGTAAAAATATTAAGTATTAAAAAACATTTGCTTTCAACACACATATTGTGACCATAATTAATCGTGACTAATTCGCATTCAAATATTCTTAACTTTAGGCGTTCCGAAAATTGTTAGCGTAATTCCTTCGGGAAATCAATATTTTTATGTTGGTCTCATGTCTTTTGAAAAGTTTTAAAAGATTTTCACCAATCCCTTCATTGGAGTAGATAAAATTATGTGTGAGGGTGTCGGTCTGCTCGCTCACTCAGCATTCGCAATTTTAAAAATATGGAAACCGAATTCGGTATTAAAGTTTTTTTTTTTTTTTATTGCTTTTTTCAAACCGTTAGAAAAGTACGTTAATGATCCTAATCAGACAGGATGGGGGAACTTACATTGGTACCAAATTAAATATCTCTATATATTCGGTACTATTCACGAAACTGAAAAAATTATGGAACATAATAAGTGTGATATACTGTAATATTAAAGTTAACTACGAGATATAAATTTAGAAAATCGTTTGACAAATTTATTTGCTGTACACAGACTTACAGTATTACACAATAAGGTCTAATTGCCTAAAATGTCTGAATCTACACTTTTTATTGTTTATTACATCTAAACGGGAAACCAACAATCTGCCCTAACCAGTATGAAATTCATTTTTGGTTAATATTCAAGAAGGGATTAAATTATTCATATTTTTGAACAATACCGAATTCTGTTACCATTTAATATTATTTTTTCATGAGGATGTCATTTACTGGTTTAAAATCATTGAATTGTCATGAAATGTTATCTTTATGTTCTCTTTTTGAGATATAATTTATTTCATTGCGCAATGTCGGCTGTATTTAATTTATTTTCTACTCATTTATTGATAAAATGTCAAGAGAATTTGTTATAAGCTGTTTAAAAAACGAACTGTTAACATTGAATTGAGAAAATGTTTTGGAATATTTTTATAAGCACGTTCCCGTTAGAATTGGAGGTTATATTGCTAATCTATCATACAATTCTTCCGTCATTTATTAACATCTATTGTCCAATCACAATTTCGAAGGGTATAAATCTTATCCTCTTCCTGAACGTCCGTTTTGTCAAGTTAATTGTAAGAGATGGCCCATGAATTCAACTTGACCCACCAAGAGATGTCTCCTCTCATTTGTTTTCATTAGGATCAGCCGACGTCAAGATTATTTGTGGTGAGACATAGTAGTTTGGGAGGAGGACATTTTGAAAGTTGGTTGCAAGTGAACGTAGATCTACCGCCTTTTACGATCGGTGGGTCGTATTAGGTAGTGTATAACCTCATCGTAACCTTCCACTGTTGCATTCCATCTTCATGACCTTGGTAAGCTTATTTGGGGAGAAAATTTCCCTTATTTTGCTCTCAAAACAAAATTATTACAGAAGTTTCAATGAGGTTACTTACAACAGTCTATAAAACCAATGGATTGTGTTGCTGATTCTTTTATATTCCATTATGATTTAATTATCTCATAATAATAAATAATCGGAAAAAAATGTACTCTCTCGGTTAAATGTATTGCTGTGAAGAAGTGAAAATCTATTATAAATCTTTATTTGGTTGTGGTTTATTATCCCACGTAAATTTTAAACAATTAATGTAAATTAGGGAATAGAATAAAAAATCTATCTGTCCCAGCCAGGACTCGAACTTGGATCTCCTGCTATCCGGACCGGTATGCTAACCATTACACCACCGGGACGAGCTAGATAACTTAATTAATTCCCAACACAATAGCGAGTGCCTAACCCACGAGAAAGGCGAATACATCGTTTTAAACTTGAAGAAGCTTACATTGTCAAGTTATTTGTCGACTCTCGTCATTTAGCGAGAGCCTAACCCTCTTTCTCGTGGGTTAGGCTCTCGCTAATGTGTTGGGAATTTATTAAGTTATCTAGCTCGTCCCGGTGGTGTAATGGTTTAGCATACTGGCCCGGATAGCAGGGGATCCAGATTCGAGTCCTGGCTGGGACAGATGGATTTTTTTTATTCTATTTCCTCTCATCAATTGTCTATTATAAATCAATTATATGTATTTTATATATCTATAATAGGCCAAAAGTGTCTGCTCACCACCACCTTCTCTTAGATGATATGAATCTCGAATAAAATCATCTTTAACGTACTTCCCTTTTACTGGGCTTTTATTTTTAANTATAATCTTCTCTTCTCTTTTTCGCCTTAATTTTCGCTTCTTTCAGTAATTAAAATTAAAATTATACAATTATTTTGTTTTATTTATTTTATTTTTACGAAGATTTTAATTTTCTCGTCTGATTGCAATGCAATTTCCTCGTAGAATTAAAAATTTTATTCCTACTATTCAAGTATTTCTTTAATTAATATGAAATTATTACATTTTTTTGTGTACTCTGGCGAAAAGCTGTAGTTATTACATTAGTCATTACTCGGTTAATTATAAGACTTCCTTTACTTTTTCCCTTCCCTGTTGTAGCAGCTTTTTTGTTCACACGCACTAACTTAAATTCTAATTACATTCGCAATTTTAAATTTGTTTTATTATTCCAAAGTGGCTCCATAAGCCGAGGCATCTCTTATGAAAAATTCAGGGGGTTAATGTAAAAATAATGCAACTCTTATTTTAAATGTAACATTTTCGTGGGACTGCATGAAAATAAGTTCGTTTCGAGGCTGTGGATTCGTCTAAAGTGAAACGGAAAAAACAATTCTGTGTTTGTTAGAGTAGGTTTTGAAACAGTCGAATAATATCTCGGTGCGAAAAATAATTTAAGTTTTTTTAAATATTAATTTGGTTGTGATTTATCATCCCACGTAAATTGTAAACAATTACTGAGAGGAAATATATAAAAAAATCTATCTGTCCCAGCCAGGAAACGAACCTGGATCTCGTGCTTGCCGGAACGGAATTGTAATGAAAACATTCCGGCCCGGCAAGCAGGAGATCCAGGTTCGAGTCATGGCTGGGACAGATAGATTTTTTATTATATTCTCTCTCATTAATTGGATAAAATAATATAGGGTTCGTTAAGCAGAAGAAGTAGTCTCGGGGAACTTCATTTTCCTCCATAAATTAAAAAAAAAAAAAACTTCATTTTATTCTACAAATTCTTTAAAAAAACTTAATTAAAATGAATTTGCTAATTATTTTATTCGTTGTTCGTTAAAAGTTGGTATTATTTAATTATTTTATTATGGAGCTGAACTAACTCTTCTGTTATATTGCACTTTGATATAACTAATTTTATTTATCGCGTGTTTTATATATATATTGTTATTTATTTTATGTGTTAAGGTATTGTTGTTAAGTAGATATGAAATCTATTATTTTTATCTTCTTTTTTTTTAATTTGATCTCTGCAAGAATGTGCATAAAATTGGAATGCAATATCGTATTCGAATGAAGTTTAAAATACAAAATATTCCCTAAACTTATTATTTAAAACAATAGATTGTAACTATCATAATGATATAAACTATAACCAATATATTTGATAATTTGAGTTGAGGTTCGGTCAAGTTAGATTAAAAAAAAAAAGGTGTATTTTTTAAATTTGTATTTTTATGGATCTACCTTGACCGAACCCCAACTAAAATCATCTAATAATAATATCTACGGTCAAAAAAACTCTCCTTTTGAATATAACCAATATATATGCATTTCCTTCTTGAAGGTTTTTTTTAAGGAATTTTAGGTATGAATTTGTATTATGTTTAAACATTTTAATGATAAGAAAAAAAAAATTATTTTTTTTCAGTTAATGATATGAATTTGTTTGGGAAATTATCTTTCAATTCGAGAAAATGTAAAGAACAATGTAATAGAACAATTGATTAAAACTATATTAAATCTGCCCTAGTCAGCAAATAACACTCTCCATGGAATAGAATAGTTGAAATAGATTATTTTAAGGAATGAAATTATTCAAAGCGTGTGCGCATAATAATCTCTAAGAAGAATCTAAGTGTTGTAATTTAAGAAAATGGTTTGACATTACTGTTGAGGTTTATGGTTCTGAAGTGTAGGTGACATATTTGATGACGTCATGTGAAGGAGATTTGCAAGACCTGTGTTGATTTTGTCCTCTTGTGATTTCAGTGCAATGGGGACACGACGGACGCGAACGGCTCTGGCGATGAGGACTGGGAGCCACCGGCAACTTGCAACGTCCGCTTCATCGGAGCCAACATACTCATCAACGGCAAGTCGAGCCTCAAGAAGGAGCCCCGCCCCTCGAAGGTCAGTACTTCTGAAAGTAGATCTTTACATAGCCATCACAAAGGCATTGTCTTACTTATAATAGATTCATTATATATTGTATATTTAAACTATAAGTTTGCCATGTTTGGGATTTAGTTTCTCTGGCTTAGTTTCCTTTAATTGTTTATAGTACATATGATTAATGTCTTGAAAAATCAGGAATATTTATCGTAAGTTCCTCCTTACTTTACTTTCATTCAGTATTATGATACTCCTTTCCTCTTGAGTTACCTGTGAACTGTTGGAGTCCAGTACTGCTGCGAGTACGTAAGGTCGCGGAATTGCAATTCTTATTCCAAATGTGGATCTATTTCAGTCTGCTAGACGTTTAGACTGTCTAGCTGCTGGCGGGGGAGATAATGATATCTTGTGTTCGTGTGCTCTTGACATACCCATATCTTCTATATCGAGTTGTCATCCTCTTCTTCAGAGACTTCTGAAAACAGCTCGGTCGTCCTTCTCCGCGATAGCTCCAATAGAGAAAGATTAACTCAAGTTATTAACCAGCAGTATTTGTCTATCTATGATGAATTTTATTCGCTGATAAGTAATTCTGAGACACAGTGCTTAAAAGCCAATTCATCAGGAGGTAATAGATAACAAATTTATGGGAGACTTTCTTTTCAATCTAAGTTATCTAAAATTGATAAAGGTATTATAACCAAAAAGAGTAATGATTGTATTGAAATGAGTAACTGTATCTAGTGAAAAGAGCTATTAAGTTTCTTTGAAAAGTTGAAAAATTTCAAATTAAGAATAATTTTTTTTTTCAGACATAAAAGATTCAATTTAGTACCTTTATGACCTATATATATATATATNTATATATATATATATATATATATATATATATATATATATATATATATATATATATACAGACAAGCTTATTCATTATATACAATGTAAATATGTGTGTATATGTTGCTTTCCTGCTTATATCAAATGTTAACTTAAGTACCTAAATAGTGAGGTGAATAATCTAAAGGGTTATTATAACTACCAATGAATGTAGAACTATCATTCCTTCTGTAATCCGTCTTCATTGGTTTCTGCCAACCATCTTCTGTTGGCGAGCGCTTTCGGACATTATCCATCCTCTTGGCCGAATACATGTGTTCACTGTCACTGTCTGTATTCAACTTCAAGCGCTCGCAGGTTTGCAGAAACCAATGAAGACGGATTACCAAAGGTATGATAGACCTAAATAGTCATTTATAACTGAAGAAGGTTAGAATTCACCCTCTGTCCTCTTTTGAAGTAGGAATTCTGGGTAGCATATCCCATTTTCTAATAAACTTAATTATCTACTTTACTTTCTATCCCTAGTCCTAAGGAGTGGAGAGTCGAAGATTTTTTTTTAAGTTTCGCGTCAAAGCATCAACCAGACCTATCCCCCATTCTTCCATAATGGATATTCCACGTTAGCCATGAAAATTTCATATTTTTCCCCTCCTGTTCCATTTCATTTTTAAGATTAGTCATTTTTTCTTACCCATATCCTTTTTATGTGAAATATGGTATATTTATTTTGTTTACGTAGCTCCTGTGAGGTGGGGCTTTAGGATACAGGATATTTTCCTTGTGGGTAAGTAACGCAACAATACTACGAAATCCTAAATTCATGTGAAGCTACTACGAGCTTTAATAACCCAAAAAACATTAAACAGCATAACGTCTCCTGCCATTACAAGTCTTAGCCATTTGACGTTTGGTTCCTGATGACAGTCGTTCCTATATCTTTCTCTTAAGTCGGTCTTCACCATCCTCGAGACTCTATTGAAATCAGAGCCCAACTGTTGGGCGCTAGGTTCCTTGGAGGGTGAGTTCTGCTGGGTCCTGCAGATCCGACTGCGGAGAACCGCCTCTCCCTCCAGCAGTGCGATCTGCAGCCATCGCACACGCCTGTCATACGCCCTAAGACCGTGGTCTGCTGTGTGGACGTGACTGGGTGCAAGAGGGGGCTCATTACGGCTGGCGGGGGTCACTGCAGAGACCTTCATTAGCCCCCTTCTCACCCCTGAGAGCGGCTGGCGGGGTAGCATCCCTGCATCCTTCACTATCAGTCTCAAATATCAACTATCAGCTCTGTTTTACAAAATATGTTTATTGCGAGTTACCTTGCTACTCTTGCAAATAGTAATATAGGAACAGTAAAGAAATATAAAGTAATTTCAAAAAATCTGTCCTGATAACAACCTTAATGGTTAAATTACCTCGCCATTAATAGCTTAAAGTTTGTAAAGTAAGAGTAACGTTAAGTAAACTTATACCTATGTATTTTAGTTCATATTTGTGTATGACATTTACTCCTGAACCCACCATCTCATGTAATCCCCTGCGCATTTATCCTTCAACTCTAAACAAATCTGGGTTCAGTTTCATAATATATATATAT
>KZ807368.1:221116-245134 GCA_000696205.2 Oncopeltus fasciatus | reverse complement strand
ATATTATATTAATTTACATTAAGTAAATAATAATAATAAAATCGTCTGTTAATAAAATAATCAATAATTCTAAAAAACAACCGGTCTTGGGGTATGTAAACAACAAATTTGGTTACTCAATTTTTAAAAGATGAAGGGTTAACTCTTCTAATTACAATCTAATATTTACGTTTCAACAAAATAAAATCATCAGTTAGCATATACTTCAATTTGGTGAAGGAACATTAGTAGTATATTTGGAGCAGTGTATAATCAGTTCTCTGTCTGAAAAATGTTTTCTCTGTAGGATTGTGATTTGTGAGAATAAATTTCTTTTTTTAAATACTGTATTAGTTGTGGTATTCAATACTATATTAATTTTGTACAATAAATGCTAAGGAATAGAATATAAAACTTTTTTTTAAATTCTATTCCCTTGCATTTATAGTATTTTTTTTTTGTGTGTGTGATTTTTGTCTGCTTTCTTGGTTGGCCAATATGTGAAGCAGTTGCCTGGTTTGTAATAATTTCAAGTGGTTTCGGACTTGTAAGAAATAAGCAATGCGCTACACATAAAGGCGTGTACTGAAGGAACTGTTTCCTGTGTGGATCGCCCCCGCTCAGAACTCCTCTCTCGAACGGCCCGAGCTGAGTGTATGATCCCTCGGGGAAAGTGCCGACTTTCTTTGAGGCCCTGGGAGTGGAGGCCGCCCCCAGTAGTGTGTCAGTGCGGCGGCCTCTTCATTAGCCCTCATCCCCTCCGCCGAATTTTCCCAAGGCTCTCTCGGTCACACTCACTTTCCACCCCCCCTTTTCTTTACGAATTTTTACGGACATGTTAAAAATAAAATAAAATGAAGAAATTCACCCCTCCTTACACTCTCTCCCACCCTCTCTCTCTCCTACTCACCCTTTCTCTCTCCTCCCTTCCCTCTCTCACTCACTCTCTCTCTCCTTCCCTCCCTCTTTCACTCTCTCTCCTCCCCTCCTACTCTCACTCTCTCTCTTTCTCACTCACGCTCTATCTCTCTATCTCCTTTCCTCCCTTTCTCACTCACGCTCTATCTCTCTCTCTCTCTCTCCTTCCCTCCCTTTCTCACTCTCTCTCTCTCTCTCTCATTCCCTCCCTCTCTATCTCTCTCTCTTTCTCATTGACACTCCTCTCTCTTCTCACTGGCATTCCTCTCTCTCCTCATCCTCTATTCTTTATCTCTCTCCCCCGATACTCTCCTTTCCCTTTCTCTCTCTCCCCACCTCTATTCCCTCCCTGATACTCTCTCTCTCTCTCTTACTCCCTCCCCCCTCACTCACTCCCCCCCTCTCTCATTCCCTCCCCCCCTCTCTCTCTCACTCCTCTCCCTTTCTCACTCTCTCTCTCCCCATCCTCTATTCTTTCTCCCCCCGATACTCTCATTTCTCTTTCTCACTCTCCCCACCTCTTTTCCCTCCTTGATACTCTCCTCTCTCTCATTTATATCTGTTTCTCTCTCACTCCATCCCCTCCTCTCTCTCTCTCACTCCCTCCCTCCCTCCCTCCCTCTCTCTCACTCCATCCCCCCTCTCTCTCTCTCTCACCCCCTCTCTCACTCCCTCCGCCCTTCACACTCACTCTCTCTCACTCCCTCCCTCCCTCTCTCACACTACCTCCCCCCTCTCTCTCCTTCCCTCCCTTTCTCACTCTCTCTCTCCTTCCCTCCCTCTCTCTCCTCTCTTCTCTCACGAACATTCCTTTCTCTTTCTCTCTCCTCTTTTCTCTCACTGACATTCCTCTCTCTCCTTATCCTTTATTATTTTTCTCTCTCCCCCCATACTCTAATTTCTCTTTCTCTCTCTCCACCTCTTTTCCCTCCCTGATACTCTCCTCTCTCTCTTTTTTTTTATCTGTTTCTCTCTCTCACTCCCTCCCTCCCTCTCTCTCACTCCCTTCCCCCTCCCTCCCACTCTCCTCCCTTCTCTTTCTCTCTCTTCTTCTTCTTCTTCTTCTTCTTATTCTTATTCTTCTTCTTCCGCCCCTGCTTCACATCCCATACCTTTCTGACCGAGTAGCGAAATAGGCCTCGGCGCGCGGCGGCATGGAGGACGTAGACCTCAGGAAGTGCATACCAATCCCCCACTCCCGTACTCCAAGCCCCAGAGCTCCACACACCTGCTCTTCTGATAACTCACACTCCATGAAATACATTCTGTACTCGCCACCGACATTGTCCTCTATTTAACAATCTCTCCCTAATGTATGCGTATTAGTTATGAAAATTTTAAGTATTATTTGTTTCTTTATATAGGCAGTCTTCCATGAATACTATTGTTTGACGTTTATTTCACATTAGTTTTCTTATTAGAAATGGGTTGAGAAATGGTTCCGAACCACTTTTCGGAAAATTCCTTCGAATGCGTTAGCATCTAAAGTTGTGTAATTATCGTTCGCTTTTATGTACACAAAGTACGTGCGTTTTACTTTGTATGTTAATGATCTAGCACTCACTATTATAGTTCGTGTTATCTGTATTCTACATTTGGTATTGTACCATAGAAGACTAGATGAATCCTGTTTGAAATCAGGTCGTTCGGAATCGGGCCGAGAGACTCATCACCGTTTTCATCCGTTACTATACCGTAATACACGAGTTAATATACCCGTTATTATTGATATAACCGAAACTTTTTTCATAAGTAGTTTATATTTCAACTTTCCAACTATATATTTCGACTTAACATTGCGAATTTCGAAGGAATGTAGCTATTGAGTTTGTTCTCATGACGAATTATAATATTTTATTGACTCTACCTACTAGACACCAATAATGGTAGTGAATAAAATAATGTGTCTATACAATAAATGCGAGAAAATAGAATTTAAAAAATCTTACTACCTCAGCCGGGTCTCGTACCCGGATCTCCTGCTTTCCGGGCAAGTATGCTATCCTTTACACCACCGAGGCTAGCCAAATAATTCTATTCCCCCGTATTTATTGTATAAAATTAATCTGGGATTAAATTCCACAACTAATGCAGTATTTTAAAAATGATATTTGTGTCTATATTTGTTTGTGTGTGTCTATCAACGCTAGTATAGGCCACAGTTATATATTCTTGTTAAGTAGATAATGCTTGTCGCTTATGAATACAAAACGAAAGGCTAAGTTCGTTATTGAGCTAAAACGGACCAATGGGAGAGGAGGATGATTGCAAAAGTGAGAGAAAAAAAAAATGTAGTTTTTTCGATTTAAAATCACCTTTCACTTGATCCGATTTCCTTTAAAAATTAATTATTTCCTGATTTTCCAATGAAAAGCTTAAATACTCAATTTGGTTTTAAAAATAAGATTTTCCGCCGCGCACACACGTGCAATCTTCAATGGACCATATTTTTAGCTTATCTTACTATATAAGAATTTTTTTATTTCTAGACATTTTTCATATGTATTTAATTTCCACATAACTATTTCCGATTTATTGAAAACCATTATCAAAAGGATTCTGGTGTACAATTATTTTTCTTCTCCAGTTCAGCTTTCATTGTCAGATTCATCATTTACTGTGATTTACGTCCATCTTCAGTGTAACATGGGAAATCTGCTTAGATTACGCACCATATTCATGACGGACTAGTTATTCAGATGGCTTCAAGACAAATACATTTTGAAAATCAAACACGGATTGTTTGGGACTAATAACTATAGTTCCCTTATTTTTGTTTTCTGGGGAAGGGGGAGTAACGAGAGTAAAACTCATAATCTATTCTGCATTACTTTGACAGGCTACTTTACATTTCTGTTTTGAGCCCGTATGTAAGGAAATGGTATCTGTTCCATGTTGTGCGTGCGCAGTTCTAAGGCGATCACCAAGGGGACGGCGTGCGCACTTTCCTGTTGCTGCTTTCTCCGCTGGTCGGCCACTCGTAATTAGCAGGCACCCTGGAGGATTTATAGCGAGAGACTTCCCACTCTCTAGAGCCCTGCATGCCAATCTCTCTGTGGTTGCAATCCTCGCCCTCTTTCGTCCTCGTCGTCGTCGTCCCCCCCCCCCCCCTGCCCCCAATATCGCGTAAGGGCAATTCTCTATCCCGTGATTCCAGGCGTTCGGCAACCTTCTCTAGGTTAGACAGACCTAAAACGTGTGTCGACTATGAGACGGTTTTTTCTACTCCGGCTTAAATTAAATGTTTCAGGTTTGTTTTTAGCAAAAGCTTATCTCAAGAAGGCTGTAGAGTAAAACGTGATGGAGATCTGATCTCGTTGTGCATATTATGAAAACTTTTCTTTTTTTTAAAATATTAAATACCTTCAAATATTTTTTTTTTAAGAAAGTTTTTTGCTTAGCTGCACGAGATTTAAAAAAAAAATTTAATTAAGGTTTTTAAATATGCTCATTCCAATCATACCCTTATCATTCAGCACACATTATTAATGAAGCATATGTTAATTTTACAACATACTTAACATGTAACATAATGTTACTCTAAATTCTTCTAGTTGATCCTTTTCGCCAGATTTGTTTCATTTTTTGTTTTCCTCTTGAGCATCCACAAGAAGTCTGCAGGTTTATTTAAACATCCAGTATTCCTTGCTCAGTACAGCTCGGACATTCTGGTGAATTCCACGTCCACTCTCTTCTTCTTCTACTTCTTCTTTAACTTGACAAGTCTTAAGGGAAGTAGTCAATGTGAAAATGGAGAGTTTTTGACCGTAGAGATTATTAGAAGAGAATTTTGGTTGGGGTTCGGTCAAGGTTGATTCAAAGTCATTCAGTCATGAACATTTGATCCAGGTGCCTACACGTCTCCTATCATGATAGCCCTGAAGATGGATTACAATGCAAGTCGAAACGTCTGCAGATGATAAAAAATACATTTTTTTTTCTTGATCAACCTCGACCGAACCCCAACAAAAATTCTCTACTAGTCTATGTGAAAGTGTAGAAAATGAAGCCTTAAACTTACTTTGCACCCTTGAGATTTGTGCGTAACGGGTTTTCTTGTCTGGATCCGTAGTATTTTCCTAAAATATTAATGCTCCTATACTTATTTTCAATTCCCATTCAAAATTTTCAAAAAGCTTTCTTATATCAGAACCAGTGAGAACTCACTCCTTTATAGATAGCTCTGTTTATAGATTTGTTTGATATTTTTTAAAATAGTTTTGGGACGTATATAAAATAGTTAGCAGGCGCTGAGTAATCTATGCTGTCCCAAAGTAGGACATAGTGCAAGAGTATTAAGAGGATAATGAAGGGGAAGGTAATTTCGTCGAGAGGGGATTGGTAGACACGCTCAATCTTGCAATTCATTCTTAAATTCAGTTTGAAGTATGGCGTTAATGCGTAGCCATCTACAAATTGAATCTTATATACTTTTTATAATATATGTTATATTACACACAATATAGTAATGTTATAGAACGAAAGCTTTAGAAAATGCCATTCTGTACCTTTTAACATCCATATTTCTCCCATAGGGAACAGTAACACTACCAGAAGGTAGTGGCTATCTTTCAATGTATACTTTCCGTCTACTATCTACGGAAAGTTCATAAAATACCAAATTAGGTTTCTTTATTTATTTATTTTTTTTTTTCGGATGCTAAGAGTGTTAACATTCACATAAAGGCATTAAGTGTGTATGTGTATGTATGCTTGTGTGGTTGCGCTTGCGTCCGCCATCATTTCTGTTTATTTTATTTAGTGCACTAGACTCCTGCTTCAAATTCCAAAGGTTCAATACCCACAGTACACCGTTGTTTTTCTTTTTTTCTCTGCTTCTGCTTATTATGACCGAGTGGATTTCTCGTGATTTCCCTGGGAATATCCAGCTCTTCATTGAATAAAAGAGAATCGGGGGGTAAAACGTTTCGCTGACCACACATCTTCTGTAGTATTCGGTGGGCCAAAAATGAACACATCTTTAAAGTGTACCTCCCCATGGGCCTCAATGGTTGCTTTACTGATTTTTACATATGATAAGATTACTTAAAGTTGGCTGATTTTGCAAATAGCTTTATATATTACGGCAGTATTGTGTTCTTTTGTATTAAAAGTTGGATTGCCAGCACTCCTGATGTTGAAGGTGGAATTTCTCCTCAAATCCAGGGTTAGCGGGGCGCGCATTGCAGACAGGTGCCGTTCGAAGTGAAAGTGCGAGGTAATCCCAGACAAGTTCGCGTTAGATCGGTATTGTTCGGCTGACGTTCGTGACCGAGGCACACGTTCCTCGCTTTCTTTGCCTCTGCTTGCTCTTCTCACATTTTTTGTGTAGATTTTTTTTTTTTTTTTTTTTTTTTTTTGCGTTGGAAGTCTAGAAAGGTCATTGCGAAAAAATCTCTCATTCCGGGGGAGGAATCACACAATCACTTTCTTCTTATCTTGCGTTCCTTGTAAAAGTTTTCTTAGAGACGGCCATGTTTCATGTTTCAGCTAGTCATTTTTGTTGCTTTCAAAGTTTGTTCAACAATATGTATTTAATTTAGCTAATTCTAAAAGATGTGCTTATACAGAGTATTCGAACAGATCTTCCATATTTGCGTACCTTAAAAAATAAAAATTCGCTATTCGCTATGAGGGATTTGGGGTGTTTAGATCAAGACTAAATCTTCGTTATAATTAGTTTTATAAAAAAAATAAATTAAACGCTGCAGATGTAAAATTTAATTTTCTAACGTTTATGTTCTGCACCATTATTTTAAATAACACGCTCAATGAAGATGTTTAAATTATTGGGAGGATTGAACGCCTCTCTCCCACTCCTCCCTTTCCGGTCAGTCTATAGCTAGCCACAGATGCATTACATCCTTCTTCATTTTCCTCTTGAGCTTTCAAGATCGCATTAGTCGTTTACTCTTCTCTCTAGACTAGAACACTAGAAACTTACTTAGTTTATGCAGATCCTGCTTGTTTGTCAGTATCTTGTTTCTCCTTTTAGCATTATATTTTTTTTTAGTATCAATTTGGAACCAAAATATCAATTTAAATATAAATTTAATAATTTCAAAGTAAAATAGTTTCGCAAATTCTAACTGTATTCATGAAATAACGTATGTATAAGTGCATCTTGAAGAATCGCCCAGTTGAATCTAATGGGTGTAATTACGAATTTAATAGTTTTACTAGTATAAATTATTTCTCTTTTTTCTATGTGTGTGATAATTAATTTTAATTTTAAGAAAGACACTTTTTATATTCAATTAAAAATATTAATAACCCCCCAAAAAATTCATCCTTATGAAATGCTGAAGTTATTTGATTCCACATGGTAAAGTATACTCCGTATACGGACAATTCGTATTTTCTAACGCAAATGTGCACTGGAATCCAGTTTCCATTGCAGTAGGTCGCATAATTTTCCAGATTAGGAATAATCGCTTTCTAAGTCTACCAGAAAGTCTAACAGCTTGTACGACTGTATTATAGAAGAGATTAATTAATTAATATTTATAAGGGCATACAATTCTGATCAGGAGGCTTAAAAACACGGCATCATAAAGATATCTAGGCCGGTCTCTTTAAGGACTATTTTACTAAATTAGATTTTGACGTAATGGTCATAATCGTAAATAGGGAAATTCTAAGTAGAGAATTTGTTGGGATACTGTTAAGGTTGGTGCCCTTTTTGTGGTTGGGGTGTAACTGAAGAGTAGATCTGATAGACAATGGTGCGGGTCTGGACTCTGGTGAGCGGTCAATGTGAAGAGTTGGGCATTGTAGGAACCCTCCAGGCTTTAATTTAAGTTCAAATGGAGAGTTTTTGACCGTAGAAATTATTAGTAAAGAATTTGTTTGGATACGGTTATGGTTGGTGCAGTTTTGTGGTGGTGTGACTGAAGAGTAGATCTGGTAGAAAATGGTGCGGGTCCGGACTCTGGTGAGAGGTCAATGTGAAGAGTTGGGCATTGTAGGAACCCTCCAGGTTTTGATTTAAGTTCAAATGGAGAGTTATTGACCGTAGAGAATTTGTTGGGCTTTGGTCAGGGTTGTAACCTTGACTGAACCCCAACTAATTCTCTACTAATAATCTCTACGGTCAAAAATTTCATTTGATCTAATTCTTTCATTTTTTAATTATCAACAGCCATTGTTTTATTACTCTGGAAATACAGGAAGAAAATTAAAATCGTATAAGTATTATAGAATATCTAGATGTATAAGTACAGTTATATTATGGCAGGAGGTACTTATTTCCAAAAACTGTTCTGAAAGCCCCACATTTCCATTGCTGAAGATGGAAGAAGTGTGGGCTTCCTGTACAAGACGCGGATGCAGGAGGCTCTCGGAAGCGCAGTGTAGATTGGCTCCTCCTGCTCCCACAATAGCCCACCTTTCTTGCAGGGGTATATCCAATTGGGGGGACAAAGGTGGGGGGGAGGGGGTTCTTTTTGTGGCTGGAGATCATTGGCCGGAGAGCAGTGACCATCGCCTCCTCCTTGTCGTCTCTCCTTCCTCATCCTCATCCCAGGTGATGACTTGTTAGCACTGAGACAACTCCTCCGATTACGTACAAATCTCCACGCTTGGGAGGAATTCCGCGTTTCCTTTCCTTACTTTTTATACTTCCTCCCCCACCCCCTCCTCCTCATGTGTCCCAAGCTTGTTCCTCTTCACTAATGTAATGTAAATATTTACCTATTTGAGGATACATTGTGTTTTTTCAGATGGCCCCTTAGGGTAATTTGGGCAGCTCTGTTGTTCAGTAGATGATAAATCTTAAAACTTGTTTGTTTTTTGTCGAAGCTAGCTAACAAACAGCCGAAGATTGTATTTATTTTTCTTCTCACTTGTGTTTATTGAGACCCGGCGGATTACTAGCTCGCTCTTAGTCCATTCCCCGTCAGTCGTTATGGATCATGAGTCGTCAGAATAGAAGAGGAAATTTACACTTGAGGGACGTTGTCGGGGTTGAGCTCGTCAGTGGCAATGGTAAATGCCTTACTGTCGTCGCGTCAGGACTGGATGCCTTAGTCCTGACGCGACGACAGTTACATGTTGCTCAGAAAACATTACAAAAATTAAGACCCGGATGTCGATTTGATATCTATTAATTTTCGATATTGTTCTCTTCGATCATTTTCATTCAAAATTTTTTTTCAATGGAGTGGATCCGGGGGGTGGGGAGATGAAGGTGATTTTTATAAATTTCCTCTCACTCTCTCTCTCTCCCTCTCACTCTCTCCCTCTCACTCTCTCTCTCTCTCTCTCTCTCTCTCTCTCTCTCTCTCTCTCTCTCTCNNNTTCTATGTTTCAATCCTCTCTCTCTCTCTCTCTCTCTCTCTCTCTCTCTCTCTCTCACTCTCTCACTCTCTGTCTGCCTAAATATTTTGCCCTTTTTTATTGATGATTAACTAGACTATGGATGGTGATAACTTCATTAATGGTGAAGTGGGGGTGGGATATATGACGATGCTTCAATACAAAATAACACTCTGTGTGTTATAAAAAAATAAATTATATATTTAAACAAGTAATGAGAGGAAATAGAATAAAAAAATCTATCTGTCCCCTGGCTGGGATAGATAGATTTTTTTTATTCTATTCCCTCTCATTAATTGTTTAAAATTTACGTGGGATAAAAAACCACAACCAAATAAAATATTTAATAAATTATATTACTTATATGGAAATTCTGAACATTGCCACCTTTGCTGTAATGTTTAACTATTTGTGGTTCACGATTATATTAATTAAAAAATGATTTTGTCGTTCATTTTATCTGTATACTGTAGGAAATTCGTCAAGTTTACGCTGAGTCAGCATGTTGCTATTTTCAACTCTAGTTAGTTATTCCGAGCATCCATTTCACGACAAATACGAAGACCGCTAAAGTTCTGCTTATTCAGACAGGAATTACTGACAATTTCCATGTATATCCAAAGAGAACTTTGAGGAAGGAAGTATGCCTTGCATATTGGACCCTGAAAGGAGATAAGTGTTAATCTATCTGGGACGTACTATCTGCTCTCCAGTAGCTTATCTAGCCCCAGCACGAGGGGATTAGTGGGCGGGCAGTTCGATAACGGCTTTGTCTTCCCAATCCCACCTAGGAATCCCTACTTGATAATCCTGACTCCCGATTCTCCAGTGGGCGAGGGATTGAGGTGCGTATTTCGGGTGCCAGGGCCGTTCGGGCCTCTCAAACTTTTGGGTACTTTATGTTCAAATCCCGTCCGGTGCAAGCTTTTATCGTTAAACAAAAGCTTGTCCTGAGTTTAGAATGGGGTGGTAACCTGGAGATAGCCCCTCCCTCCGTGGCCCTAAGTTGTTGAAAGGGTGTCTAACACTCGAAAAAAAATGTGAGGTGTGTATTGCACTTGACCTTAACAAGTCTCTTGCGGGCCATCCTCTTTCCTCGTACCTGTCAATGAGTATTGTATCCTACATCCTACTCAGTATTGTTAGCATTATAAAGCCCGCCAGACAGTAGCCATGTAAACTAATAAGATATCCCATGTTTCATTAAGATGCTTATAGATAACAGTAAATGACGAATTATATTTTTTATAATAATGAAAATATCAATGAATGTATAAGGTATGGCCTCCAGAACTGAAAAGCTGGGGAAGTACTCAGTCATTGTAATTATATTCGTAAATATCTTCCTTAACAAATTATTAGATGATTTTAGTTGGGGTTCGGTCCAGGTAAATCCAAAAAAATACAAATTTAAAAAAAAATAAATAAATATAAAATTCTGCCAGAAGAATCTGAATAGTTCCATTCCTTCAGANCAGATAATTTATTTTTAAAAAATACACATTTTTTTCTTTTATTTTTTTAATTTGTATTTTATTTGATCTAACTTGACCGAACCCCAACTAAAATCATCTAATAATAATATCTACGGTCAAAAAACTCTCCTTCTTCCTTAACAAAGATTTTTCGCAATAATATTTCAGAACATATATTTTAGAAAATTACATTTAGCAACTATTATGTTCTACAAACTTTTTCGTCAAATAACGATGATATATTATACATTTTAAATGTTTTAAATTAGGTATTAATATTATATGATTTTAGTTGGGGTTCGGTCAAGGTAGATCCAAAAAAAAAAAAAGTACAAATTTTAAAAAGTGTACTTTTTTAAAGATTATCTGCCAACGTTTCGGCTTAAATTGTAAGCCATCTTGAGGACTGTAGAAATACAATGTCATGAGAATACAATAATAATTGACAATATGATAATATAGAATTACCAATAATCTATTCTTATAGTATTCTATTCTTATAATATTAGAATTTTTCAAAATCTATATAAATCTGTCTCTATAGTAATATAAATTGATCCCATATTTTCTGTTATCTCAGTACTTTATTAATGGAGAAATCCATCACTTTTAAATTTATTCAATATTCATAAGTGGGTGAAATAAATGAGAAATAGTTTCAAGACATGAATATTATTAAATATTCCTATTTTATTTTTATTCATAGTGAAAATAATTAAATAAACTAGATAATATCGAGTAATATACGTTTTTTTTAATTTGCATTGTACTTTCCAACAAAAATGTTTTGTTTTTGTTTAGCAGATTTCTAATCAGGACGTCAACTTATTCACTTCAGTATGATGATACGACTTTTAAATAAATTTTACATTAAAAATATATTCAAAATGTAACATTGGCTGTTGAGCGCTTCTTCAACCTCCCTGACAGTCAACGCCAGCTTTAGCTACTTTACCTTTTGCTCTTATGCACGTCCATCTTTAATGTAGCGTGTGAAGTCCCCTTCGACTGTGTTTTCCAGGGACTCCAGGGGAGTTTGATCCGCAAGTAGTGCGTCTGGTCTCCTCTTTTTTCCGTCGGGTCTCGTTCTTCTCTTTGAAGGAGATACAAGAGCCTGTGCAGTTGGAGTTGAAACACGACCCAGGCATCCGGACCTCACGACTGAAGCGCGTGTGGATCATTGCAGGGGTTTTTGTCGAGCCTTGGGAAAGCTCACTAGCCTGGGAGCCATCCAGCGTTAAAGGTCCTCATGCCTCTGTGTCTTGTGACTGCAGGAAGTGCTTGCCTCCAGAATGTTGAGGATTGCAATGCCTTACCCACCGCAGACTGCTTTGAAACTGTCATCCAGTCCGAGGGGGAACTGCACATACCCTCTTCAATGGTTCTTTCGAATGCTAGCCGGGGTAGTATAGGCATCTATGATGGCTTCTTTTTTTTCCCCCATTAGTTCTCTATCTTCCGGAATTCGAGCTTGAGGAAGAAGAATGGTGTCTTATCCGTAGGATGAACTGAAGAGGTGAATGACTTGAGCCACTGATACTGATAATTTGTTTGTTGGATTGGAGTTCCTTCATGCTGATGGCCTACAGCTAATGAGAAGGGAGAGGACGAGATGAAATAAATCCTTGTGTGGTTCGCATATTGATCCGTTATTGTCATTTACACCAAATGAGAAGTTATCTTATGGCTACAGTGTTGCAATAAAAGGCATCCATGACACAATGAAAAATCTTATTCTAAAGCATCTATAAGTCGTATAATTTATGAATAAATAAGTATGAATTATACTTATATAAATAAATATAAATGAAAGTCAAGAAATTAGATTCTACATTTGTATAGTAATTTATATGTTCGATATTGTATTTTATTTATAAATGAACTGGATTTCCATGAAAAGTGAAATTTACGCCTGTCACTGCGAATTACCTAATTAAATATGATAAAGGGAATAAAATTAAGGTTTAAAATCTTGAAACACCTAGAGAAGGCTGTAACTATTGCTCTCGGCTTTATGCCCTCCTGGTGAATGAGGGCTATGCCATATGAATTGTTATTCACACATATTGGATAAGAACACATGTCTTGTTTTCCGCTCTTATTTTAGTTTTCGCCGCATCTCCGTCATTTGTAGTATAAAAAAAATTGGTTTTCCAATTCACAACGTTCCAACTGTTTTATTTTAAGCTTTTTTTTTATATTTAATATTATTATCGACCTTTTTTTATACTCTTGTGTTAGAAATTGAAGAACCACAATTATAATATTTAATATTAATATATTAATTCCGTTCTTATATACTTTCCGACGTACACTTACACACTCACTAATCTCTGCCAACTCTCTACAGGCCTCTGTTTTCATGTTTGTATACGGAAAACGAAAGGTCAAGTACTTTATTGAACGAAAATTTTCCCATGTAGCGGGCGTAATATTTAGTTGAGTGCAATGAAACTCAACACATATTGGATTATTGATAAAAGATATATTCTATGGTAATTTTAAATACAAATATTCATCGACGACGATACCGAGGAATTTGCGTAGTTTACACAACTCTTGTGCGACGAACTTTTTACTCACTGTCTCCTCCAGTTTGTAAGATTAAATTAGTGATTTATTGCTATTTTAAGAATGAAACATGAGAAATCTGCTTAGTTCGCGGAGCTCCTGCGCGACGACCTCAACCCCCCCTCCCCTATAAGAAATAGTTTCTACTGGCCTGGCCGAGAGAAGGAAACCGAGTGCTCTGTCTGCTCCTTCTCTTCCAGAAGTAGGGGGCACTGTTGACTGTGTACCGGGCAGCGGTGGAATTAAGCGATGGCATGCGGTGGATTTGCCTCACTTCCACTCTGGACTCTTGCACTCCTTCCTATTGAACAATATCCCTGCCGCCTAGCTCAACTCTCTTCACTTCTTGCACAAAATCCTCTCTTCTGCCCTTCTTTCAGCTCACTCTCTGTGAATGATTCTCTTACAAGAGACGCTTCCATGCATCTGTCCTCCTATTATAATATAATTTTGGATTAACAGAAGAATAAATAATGCCAAAAGTTCTACCCATTCAGTTGTCATTGTTTTTTTTTCTGGACCATTGATATGCCCTTCCCACCCACTTTATTTTCCCCCGTAGTTAAGAAATATACCTATACTTTTCATTTAATATTATTTCAGTAGGCTGGTATTTACAAATTAAATATTAGCTTATTTGGTTACTTCAGCCACAGAAATAATAACTAATTATGAACATTTTATCTAGGACAACACCATCTCACCTTCATGATAGCCCTGAAGATGGTTTACAATGTAAGCTGAAACATTGGCAGATAATAAAAAATACTCATTTTTTAAATTGTATTTTTTTTTTTAATCAACCTTGGCTGAACCCCACCAAAAAAATCTACCAATATATCTTTATTTAAGGCATACATTGTTTACAACTTCTAAATTAAAATCTGAAAGGTATAAACAATTTCATTTAAAATTAAATAGAAAAAATTTTTCTTCAGAAGATTTATTTGAGAGAGGTGTCATTGGTCACCTTCTCTCCTCATGTGATATGATATTGAATGTCATTTTTTTTTTCTAATTCATTGTGGTGTTCAAATTACAAAATGTTTTAATTTAACAGAATGTAATAAATAAATAAAAGTTTAATATAAAAAAAAGTTTTAACAAAAATGAATTATACTCTACTTTTGATTACTTTTAATCCTGAAATTTATGAAGATATTAATTATGCTTATCACAATAAAATGCTTTTAATTTATCATTAATTAAATATTTCTAATTTGTGTTTTACATACAGGTTTTGAACACAATAATGACATTTTGGGTCAAAAGGAAATTAACACAACCTATATGCCAGGCTGTGTGGATTGTAGGTTTTTCATTATTTATTGTTACTTCATTTGGCATATATCTCTGTATGATTCCTTGCTTTGTCTCAGAATTCAGTGTTAAATTAGGTGCGTATTCTTTTTCTCTGTTATGAATACATATATTTGTAACTGATCCTAGATGGAATTTTCAGTTTGAAACCATGTCACAGTAACAGCAGTTTTGTACTATTAAATTGATAGTTGAATTTCCTACTAGTCTAGAGTTATCAGTTATCCTAGAGCCGGAGACTCTCCCTCCATCACCCCCATTGATCTGAAAGAGATCCTAAATTTAGTCCAAAACTATTATTGGCAATAATGAAAAAATGTTTTGGTTTACAAATTAGTTATTATTACTTCAAATGCCATGTTCCGAACCAATCCCTCCACATAACTACTATGTATTGTAAATAAAATCATGCCCTGAAAAACGTATTTGTGTTTCTACATCACATTTATATATATNTTATTTTATTTTAACAAATACTGTTTTGATATGATTAATCACTATATATATATATATTATATTTTGCATTATAGCCGAAGAATTGGGTATACATTATTTAATTAATGCCTGTCCCTTTTAAGGCTGCAATGCATCATTTGATAAGAATAGGTGGTGAATGCTTATTCACGGTTATAACCTTATTCAGAATATTTGTAGTCACAAGAATTTGTGCTGATTTGTTCAAAGGTGCTACGTCATCAGGAAATTATATGGTAGGGGCACTCAGACTGATAGGAAAGCAAAGTACTGATTTCGTTATTAGAGAAAAGAATTTTAGTTTTTTTGTTTCGGGGAATCTTAACCTTATCCATTTGATTACTTTTATCCCTCTCATTAAAACCATTCAAAAATTATTTCTATAAACTTATAGAAATAATTTATAGAAGATCCTATTCTCTCAACCTTTTATAGAATAAAGAACAAGGCCATTTGATGAGATGACAAACTTCAATAATTCAACGAGTCCGGGATTTTGCTGTTTGGTCAAACTTCAAAATTATGTCTATGTGAGCGCTTGCGTGTATATTCCTAGAAAAATTACATAATGTAATGGAAAGCAAATTTTAAATAATTATATAAATTAATGCTACTTACAGATGAAAAATTATTAAAATTTCTTCCTAAAAATTTTTAAGAAAAATAACCTGTCATGTAACTTAAATTTTTAAGTCCAACTTTTATTATTGTTATTGAAACTATTAATTGATTTGATTTTTACATTCTGATTTTTAATTACTTTATTTAAAGATGCAAATGAGATATCTCATGAATTCTAAGCTCACATCAATATTCATTCAAAAAGTCCTAAATATCTAAAATAATATAATTTATTTATTTAAAATGTTACTCAAATTATTACATTATAGATTAGACTATATGTTCTATAATTTCTTTTTTGTCTTACAGCTTCGAATCCAGTTCAATGATGAAGCCACTACAACATTTGAATACCCATCTGAAGAGTCAATGTCGGAAGAAGTTCCCTCACCTACTACTCCTTCACAAACTCCCAACCCTCTTACTTTAGGTAATATAAAATTTTTATAGAATTTTTATTAATTCAGGATTAATTAAATTAGTTACTATACTCAATATATTTTTTTGTTAGATTTTATTCAGTAGAAGAAAATAAAATAAAGTGTTTTTCATTTTTATATGACCTTTCAATAATATATTCTTACCAGTTTTCTCTTTACCAAAACTATATGAAAAAGTGATTCAGAACATATATTTTTGGCTGTAACTAGGGCAAAATTATAATTTAAAAAAAATTTAACTTGAATAGTGTTTTTGCTGTATTCTGCCTAATGAGAAAAGCCCCATGAAGTGCATATTTGTGCAAAAAGAGAAAGAAAAAAAAAGTATCAATTTAGATTTAGAGATGAGTGCTTATTGTTTAATATTATGCCCTTCATTTTCTGCCTAATTTGAAAAAAAATATAGACTGTGATCTGAGATATTGTGGATTATTTAGTTAATAATTACTTTAATATTTTTTCGGGTATTCAAGTACTCAGCAAGTTCATTGTACTAAATAAGCTTTCTGAAGCTGCTTATTTATTACAATAACAAGAAATAGTATTAATTAAAAAAATTCCTCTGATAGTATTTTTCTATATCAAATATTTGTTAAGTATTCTGACAATATTGGTGCATGTTTTTCAAAAAAATTTGTATCATGTTTGTGGATAATTAGAGAAGTATAGTTTTATTGAACATGCTCTCAACAGGTTTCAGAATTGTTGGCAAAAACTTTGTATCTTGTCATTTATATCACTCATTCAAGTAAAAAGAACTGAACCCTCTAGTACCAAATTAGACTCAGCTGCTAGGACAATCTCCTTTGCAAGTTTGCTTTTGTATTTTTAATGTCTATGAAGTTACCTCCGACTAAGAAATTTAATTTAATTTTGCTGCTTGCTAGCCCCATTCAAGATGTTTTTGTCACCAACCATTTTGCGTCAAGAGATTCACTATTTTTCCTGTATTTTTTATTAGGAAGTTCCTATATTTTCTTATTCTAAAGAACCTCAATGTTGTTATTTTACTTTTAAATTTTAATACAATTAGCATTATATTTAACATAGCTCTAAACCGCACACTGAAAAAAAAAAAAAAATGGCTCAAGTATTTTGCAATCCAGTTTGCTACATTATAAAATTGAATATGGCCATTGTTATCTGTCTTATTGTGGAGATACAAATAAATGATAGCATGTATCGATCAGACTCATTATGTTGAACATATGCAAACTTGGTAATAAATGTGATGTTTTATTACAAGCCAAGACACATCAATTTTATATATTTTTCAATGATGAATCATGCACTGATATAGTATCTAAAAACACTGCTTTTCCAATATATGATCAAAACTAATTGAATAGAATAATAGTTAAAAACAGCTCTCTTGGTTTGGTGAAATTTTTTTATTGGTTCATGTTCGTTTTGTTAAGAAAAATTAATTAGGGAAGTTGTGTGAACAGTTATCTCCAAATACTTGATAATTCCTTTAGGTACCATTTAACTGTTTTTTTACTGATCTAAGTTATATTGCCTCTTTGGGTAAATTCTTTTCAGTTTCATTACTGCTGGATAAGTTCTATTGATCTCCAAAACTAAAATCATATTAATTACATTTCATTATTTTGATAATAATCAATTTGAAAAATATAATTCAAACGGCTTCAATGTAGACTTCGCTGTATTATTCAAGATGGGTGAAATGCAATTGTACTTTCAATGATTGCACCCATCTATATTTTATTCAGAGCATGCTGTTCTGTAGCTATTAGAGTTTATTTTGTATGATTAGAGGGGTATACTGTACCTATGTGTTCCTCAAACCAAAAATTAATTGGAACTTTTGAATTAATTAGATGTTGGGGACCCCAAGACTAAATATTCTGATCTTGTAAAATGGTATAAATGAGTCCTTAATTTGTTTACATTTTTTTTTTTTTTTTTTTTTTCAAAAATTATTATGAGATTATGATCATTTACTTTTTTTCTAGGAGGTGGTTCGCTCTCAAGCTACACTCCTTGTAAAACTCAAGGTGGCGAAAAGTTTGAGCTGGGAGTAACCAGGACATCTCCTTTGAACATCAGTAATCAAGATTCCAGTAGTGAGAACTCAGCAAAAGAATCGAAGGAAGAGGAAGAATATTTGAAACCTGTGGACCCTGATGAAGTGAGCCCTTGGAGTCAAGAAACCACTACTGACATGTTGTTTTAATTAATGAAAATATATTTATCTTTTTGTAAATATCTCTCCTGTGATTGTTATTTTAATTCTGTACATTTATATTTTTTGCTAGTAGCTTATATTTATGTATAACTTGTAAATTCAGCTTATAAATTTAGAATTGTAAATCTTGTCCATTGACAGGAAAAGGGCCTATATTGGATCCGAGCCTTGTGTATAATACTAAATAAATGAAATAAGAGCAATTAAAAATATTTATTTTATTACATAATTGGGAGCGAACGATGCCATATCTACTGTACTTAGCACCCAAATCAGAATGAAATTAAGTTTTTAAAATGAAGTATAATTATGGGCTTGTAAATAAGTCATTTTTTTTTTGTTCATTCTTATTCATATTTTGCTATTTGTTTCATAACTGCACAAATAAGTTGAAATTAGATTATTCTAATTTTAATCTAAAATTTAATTAAAATTATATTATATTGCCTTCATAATAGTTCCTTATGTATGTATTTTTTATAATAATTATTTCCTGATAGACTGTACTATTTTCATAGTATATAATCTGCATATAAGTTAATATTTTGCTTTAAAAGATATAGTAAAGATAATATTTTACACTTTGAAAGGTGCATTAATCTCATAGAAATCAAGTCAAGTTTCTTCTCTGTTCATTTATGTTTCATCCTAAGCCTTTGAAAATTTTCTTCTCTTATCTCATAGTAGGACTTCTACTTCATCATTTATTTAAATATGTAAAACCTCAGACTATTAATCTATTTACAGCTTTGTCACTCTGTCCTTTGTTTATTGGCTTCTCTAATAACTCAAGAAGTAAGTCAGTTTATGTTAGCATTCAAATTACCTGTACACCAATTGTTAACCATATGGGTGCATACAATATGTAATTGAAATTATTTTTCTTAATCACATATAAATACTTTTAGTATGTTCAGTATATATTTAATTCTGTAAATTAAAAATCCTTTTTATTACATTAACTGTAAATTAAAATAATTACACTATAGTTAATCTCCTAGAATTTAAAAGTTAGTTTATTAAACAGCTTCTTGTTTGTTATAATTTTACTCCATGTATATTGCCTGAAGAGCCTAGTTGAGATTTCATGTCCTTTATGCATATGACATCTCAGGAAGCTATTTTATTTAATTACTTTTAGTATTTTCTTTTCCTTAAGAATAACTAAAAGTGATTTTTAATTTAAAAGAAATTCCTTATAATAATAAATGAATAAATAATAAAAAGTATTATTTGTCTTAGAAATAAAAACTTCTTTGAGGGCAATATGCTTTTCACTTCAGATTTTAAGTTTGTTTGAATTTATTGTCTTTCTAAAATAACCACTATTCAATGAGAAAATTTTTAAAAAATGACAATTTAAAAAAATAGAGAATTTATGCTTACCAAAGCATATGTTATTCCTCCTCTATTTTGGCCATTCTCTCTTTTCTGAAGAATATTTTTCTGGTAGAAAATATTTATCACTACATTTCTGGTTTTAAATATTTTAACTAATTATTTGTATGAAGGGTAAATTCAAAAAACTATTTAGTTTATTAAGATGTAGCTCCTATTAACAGTGTACTGCACTACTTTGAAATATACTTTGTCTCCTACTTTCTATATGTTATGCCTAACTTCAAATAGTAAAGATAAAATTCCATTCCATTGAAATTTATCGTACAAAAATGTTAATAAACAAAGTGCAGAGTATAAAAATAGTTTCAAATTATTATACAGTAAAATACCTTTTTAGCTTTGTGTTTGTGCTATAATTGTCTTGTGTTGATCACTATTGCTGATACGCTGCATTGTATGCATTAAGATACATGCTTTCACCAATGCCACAAAATGTGTGTTTATGTGAATTTTTAGTTTTAATTCCTCTGTTATTTTCATTCAATATAAGATGTGTAGATCTTGGGTTTTTTATTCCAAAGAACTTCTTTTTTTTTTTTTTTTCTATGGACATTTATCCTATTTTCTTGATTGCTCAATTTTACCAATTCATTCCTTCTATATACATTTCCATAAGTATAATTTTGTATTGTGTTTAATTACTACTACATTATAAATTAATAAAGTGTATTTATAATAGCAGCTTTATTGCTAGAATTCCTCAATATTGACGTGAATAGATTGTGCTATTGAATGTAGATTTAAGATTTATAAAAAGTACTGAGTTATCTGTTTACATTATATTCCAAGTATAATAACATATTATTAAATCATAAAATCTTTACAGTGTATGTGTATGAATTATAAATGCATTTATTCATTACTGCTAATTTCAGGACCAATAGAATTAAGGAAATTTGTGTGTACACCAATTATTGTGATAACTATTTCTATTTTAGGCACATTGTTTTATCGTATTTTTGTGCTGCATTTAATAATCTGAGACAATGGTGTTATTTATTATTAATTTTCAATAAATAAGTGTTTCATAATGTTTTTAACATGCAATTTCCTATTTTTCCTTGAAGATATTTACCCCTATTATACCCACCTCCTCAGCCTGGTCATAATCGTCCTATTTATGAAAAGTAAAATCCACAGCCTTTTCTGGTGACAGACACAGATGCTGTTTGTTGTTATCGGCTGGTTGGCTAGTGGAGCTAACAATGTACTTATTCCATTCAATGTAACAGAATAGTATAAATTCCAAAAGATGACTGTAGATTAGGTAAATCCGCGCTATCTGAAGCTATTATTTAAATAATACCAAAATCTTGGCATTTTTTGTCCTGTATTGGTCATTTTTCTTGTTAGAATGTGAACTGGTTGAATTATACTGCTGAGACTCCTAAGAACTACTGTAGAACTCTACTAGGCCCAAGAATTGGTGACATATCTTGGTTCCGGTGCTTTCAAGGCTGCCTCCACCCTTTTAATTTCTTAAGATGCCTTCATTATTGATTAATAATGCTATAGTTAGTTATTTTATAATTAATATTATCAGGTAAAAGGCTCTTTACTAAAGTTCTATTGAATCTCTGATACCCCTTACTTTTCATTGAATAGTGCTCTAAATGGCCTATGCTCTGTGACTAAGTCCTTTTCGCCTTATAAATATTGGTAAAATTTTGTTATAGTCCAAAAATAGCTTCCTTCACTAGATGGGAGTAAGTAGATCAGTGCTTTGTCTATACATATTTAGAAGTATCATAGTAAAGTTAAGTTGCCAGTTTGGGGTCCAAATTACCGAAGTAGATCCTTCCATGACTTTATTTTTTGCTCTTTCAAAAGTCATTTGACGATCAAAAGTCTAATTAAATGTTGCATCCATTTTTCATTATTTATAAAGAGGGTACAAACTTATCAACCTGACCAGTAGTTTTGCTCCTCATTCATAATGACTTATCAAATCCACAAATGTACAAACATCTCAACTGTTTTGGGCTGGATTATCCTACAGAGCTTTTATCTTTTTGGAATTCCATTGTATATAATTCCTTTTGAAAAAACTGACACTTGTCTAAATTTAAGTAAAGTAAACCCAGCCTCCAAGAGACTGAAAACTTTTCTTCACCGGTTCTACCACTTATCAACACATCTTCTATAGAATTAATAACCCCTTTTCACTCTTGCAAAGTTCTTTGAATAGCCATTTTAAAAACTGCTACAGCCAACACTAAGTCCAAAAAACAATCTGTTAATTTTTAAAAAATCTCCTAGCCAAGGTTTAAATGAGATTGGATGATTAGCAAGTAATCTAAGCAAATCGTCTCACTTTAGAACAGCACTTAAGTTGAACCGTTCCTAATTCTTAGTCTAATTTTTCATCAACCATTTCCCCAGAAGGCAACTAGAATGAATTAGTTCCCAAAATTTCAGTTTCATTCTACTATTCTAATGTAATTTTACTTTGTTCCTCTCTAAAAAGATCCTTATACTTCTAAGTGAGCCATTTACCCGAATATTTTTGTTTATAAAGTTTATATTAAAGTTCTTGAGACTAACGCCAAATGTTTTAAGCCAATTATTCCTCAATAAGCAAATCCCTTGGTGAAAGATTATTTGGCCTTCTGCTTCTTTACCTCTCCCGGCTTCCTTACCTACGATGTTACCAACCAGGGTTAACCCCCCAGATGCCTTTAACATTATATCCTTCTACATTAATGGTATGTTATTGTAAGCAAATCTATAACACGTAACAAAATAATAGAAAACCTAGCAACTGTATCAATTGGAAATATTGTCCTTTAGATGGTTCGTCTTGCCAGCTGGCCCCTTACAGCCACTCTCAAAATATAGATTTCTGCCCTAATTAAAATCTTTAGAGAGGTTGGTTTAACTTTTCATAACTCTTGAGTATTTTTTGGATGAATCTTGATCAAACACCAACTAAAAACATCTACTAATAATCTCTACGGTCCAAAACTCTCCATTTGAACTTACTTCTTAATCTGTTAAGTACCATCCAGAAGCTGGTTTTTCATTGCCTTTAATGAAGTACAGGCTAAGTACTTAATAAACATAAAGGGGTTGCATAACTCGAATATGGCCCTTGAAGGATATATTATGATATAAAAGTGATAAGAGTGACTTACGTATTGCTTTTAATGAACTAAAACAATCGTAACAGCTTTTATTAGGATTTTTAAGGTACTGCGAATCATATATTTGAGTTACAAATGAATGAGATACAACAAATGAATATGGGAACAGATATTTTTCAACAGAAGAACCCAAGGTCGATATCCCATTGGAAAGAAATGGAAATTTTTAAGCTTTTTACTGTTAATTTAACTTCTTCAGCTGGCTTTATGCTTTCATATAAGTAACTACCCAACACTTCAATAACAAAGCAGCCTAGATTTCATGAGAATTGATTCAGTACATTTGTTTTACAATTTTTATAAATTCATTGTAAAATATTAGCTATGAATTAAATAAAACAACTAACTTCTGGCAATATCATTTGCTTTGACATCCACCTTCTCCCTCAAAAACCATCCCCTTGAAAGATAACCATTGTAGATAGGAAGAAAACTAAGGGAACAATAAGGGGCACACCGTAGGGTTGTTGTAACCATTTGACACTAAGTGTAAAAATATCATTTTGGCTGTTTACTTTTTTTTTTAGTAGTTGAATGTTGTTTTTTTTTTGTTGTTTTTTTGTTGTTGTTTTTTTTTAAACTCTCTTATTACACACCTAGAGCTTAAGTGGAATCACCATAAATTCCAGTTTCATTTAGTTCAGATTTTTTGGGGGTTCGAACAAGATTAATTAAAAATATACTTTACAGTAATTCTTTACTAATAATCTCCATGTCAAAAACTCTCCATTTGAATTCAAGTTTATAAGTTTTTTCACTCTTGAGAAATAGGGATCAGTGAGTTCCCATTGGTCTCAAACACATGCATATGTGCACAAACATAAACACACACAAAGGAAATTCAAGAAATATTTTAAAATTTGTAACTTGATACCAACCTTAACTGCTTGATATTCCTTCAGGAAATCTACTAAAAATTACTGTATTTAGCCTAGAAATTTTGGCTCAGTTTTCTTGCTTGAAGCTTTTCAAGCCTTGAAGGCTTCTTTATTATTTGGATTACTACAGTCATAACATTTTAATGCTTTGCCCAATTAAGATAAATGTGAATACAAAAAAATTAAACTAACTACATTGAATTCCCATGTATGTATTTGCTAGAGGAGTACTTAATAATTTAATTTTAAGTTAAATATTTTATTTTATTTTAT
>KZ807368.1:203229-221105 GCA_000696205.2 Oncopeltus fasciatus | reverse complement strand
TACATTAAATATTTAATACCAGAATAAATGAGGCCTTAATTTAGCTGTTCAAATGATTTACTCTTATTATTTATTTCATAATTATTACTTATTATTAATTATTAATTTTTACTTAATAGATGAGAGGAAGGATTACCTGCAAAGTCTAGTACGCATAAAAACTTTTTATCGACGAAGCGGGCATAATATTTAGTTTAGAGTAATGAAACTCAACAAAAGTTTATTTATTACAAAATAAATATTTTAGGAGTTAAACAGCGAAATAGAATTATTAAGAGTGTTGGGTTTATCTGAACCATAAATTTAAATTAAGCCGTAATTATTTCTTCCCTTATTGAAATTTTACAAGTCACTGTTAATTTTAAAAGAAAAGCTGAGTTAAATATTAAAAGATATCGAAGGAATAGGAATGGGGGATTACCTTAAATGTCAAGTCCAAGTGCAAAAAATCTGTTCACTGCAGCAGGCGAAATATTTTGTTTAGTGCAATGAAACTTAATAAATATTTGTTTGACAATAAAAAATGTATTCTATGAGCAAGTACGTGAGATGAAAATTTTAAATATATTATTTAACATAAAAACTGAGGAATTAACTTAGTTTATGCACCTCCCGCATGTCTGACTTCTGTATTTATAAAGAATCTCGTCTCTTTGATCTAAGCCTCATAAAATATGAGGATCAATTAATGCAAGGGAATAGAATAAAAATCTAACTGTACCAGCCAGGGCTCGAACCTGGATCTCCTGCTAACCGGGCAAGCCCGTTATCTTATTACACTACCGGTAGAGCCAGATAACTTATTAAATTCCCAGCACTAGTGTCCCACCCGGTAGCGTAATAGGATAACGGGCTTGCCTAGTTAGCAGGAGATCCAGGTTCGAGCCCTGGCTAGGACAGTTAGATTTTTTATTCTATTCCTTTGCATTAATTGATTTAAATTGACATGGGATTAAAAACCACAAATAAAATTAATATTTATAAAATATGAGGATTTCACCCCAAAGCCTAATCGGCTATATAATAATTNATATATATGAATATATTATATTTTATTGAATACAGTTGAAGTTAAATTTTTTAAAATAGTCGACACTATTTTATTTTAATAAGAAAGAATAAATTGCTTTTCTGTTTTCCAGATTAATACTCCTTTATAATATATGTATTTATTTATGAGTATGTGAACCGAAAGGGCACATCACTAAAAAAAGTAAGCTAAATTCTGGGCAATTTCATCTATACGAAACAGATTGGATTGTTTGAGTTACGAAAAAAATGATAAAATATAAATAGTGTAAAATGTAATTTTCTTACATTTACATTCACCAAAAAATTTGCGAAAAGCACTCTAAAATGAAGAACTTTCCAGATGAAATAACAATGGCTAATCGCTCCCACCCAGCAATCCTGGTCAATCTCTGGAGCAAAGTTAAGCGGCCAAACTTTTTACGCACATTGCTCCCTAAGTCCTGTAAATTAAATTTCTTCATTTAATCTTATTCATATCTATATTTAGGGAAACTTGGTTAGTCTGCTTACATTATATAGCTCCTGAGAGGCTGGTTATTTTAATAGTTCCACCAGCTGTAATTTTAACTCTGCAAATAGCACTTAATTTTTTTTTTTTTTAATAGCGTGTCAGCCTTTGGTCATAACCGTAAGGGAGATATTTTTAGAAGCGAGAAGATATTTTCAAGAAGAAGAATTTCTTAGCAATAGGTCATGGTGAGGTATAATGAATTGTTAATGCGAATAGTAATTTCTTTGTGCTTGTAAACTATGAAATATATAAGAAATAAAAAAATTGAGAGAGAATGGAAGAGAAGCATACTGAAAATGCATCTAGATAAGATTTAATAGCCTGCCCTCTTTCAGATAGTTCATTACAGAGTCGATGACTTTATCGTCATCCAATAGAATTTCGTCTAGAGTCCCATTTTAGTTATATTTTTTCCTTGTTTCTTTATATTTTAGGCACTCTGTAAATATATGTTTGATGGTAAGAAGTTGTCCACAAATGGGTGGGTTATCCTTTGCCAGTATATAGCCATGAGTAAGTCTTGTGTGTCCTATTCTTAGTCTGATTAACACCACATCCCTCTTACTGTCGGTTGACCCGGAACTGGACCTTAATCTCGGAGTAGATTTTATGCCTTGTCTCTTGTTAACCACCCTACATTTTCCCCCTTATTAAGTACTAATTTTTTAACTAGCGCTATTACATCATTCAAGGTGACTTGAGTACATCTCATAATCTTTTATCGCTTTCTTTGCTAGTACGTCCGCATTTTCATTGCCTGAAATTCCGCGGTGACTAGGTATCCATTTAAGTGTCACTTTCCTACCTTTCACGTTGAGGTGATCTATTGCAATTACAGTGTCTATTGTGAGATGTTGGTTGATGAAATGGCTTTGTAAAGCTAAAAGAGCAGATAAAGAGTCGGTAAATACAGAAATGTTTTTTGATAATGGCAATTTAATATTTAAGGCTTTTTTTATTGCTAATAATTCTGCGGTGAAAATGCTTGACATCTGCGGCAAGGAGAACATGAAGGGTCTGCCATCTATTTAGAAAGCTTATCCAACGCCTTCAGAGTTTTTTGAGCCGTCCGTACAAATGCTTATGTAAGATTTTTTATCTGGGACAAGCTTTTTATAGTTATTCTGAAATATGATGGGGACGGTATCATTTTTTATATACTTGTTGAGAGTTAGGTTAATATGTAAAGCCTTGAGAGACCAAGGTGGTTTTGGAGAGACAGATACTGAGGAATAATCTGTGGAATTTGTATGGCATATTTTCTAATGAGGTCATGAGCTCACCAATGCGAAGTGGGCGAATTTCTGATACAGTTAGACTTGGCTTTAGGGGATGAGTGGGTGAGGCTAAGATAGAGTAATAATATCTGAGAAGGAGTTGGTCCCTACGATGTTCGAGTGGCAGTTCTCCAGATTCAGCCAGCATGCTAAGCACCGGGCTACTTCTAAAAGCACCCGTTGCGTATGCCGCCTTGGTGAATGCTCTCTAGCATGGAAAATGTTCTAGGTGAAGCTGAGCCGTAAGCAATGCAACCGTAGTCCAATTTAGACCATATCAAGCTCCTATAAAGGAGAAGCTTGCATGAGCAATCAGCGCCCCATGGAGTATTTGGGATCATCTTCAATATATTAGAGGACTTTAGGCATTTTGCATTAAGTTTCTTAAGGGGTGCAGCCCATTTAAGTTGAGAATCTAAAGTAAGGAATGTGGTTTTATCCTTGTATATTATTTTCCTGTTACTAATGAAGAAGATTGGGGGGTTCATTGTCTTTCTTCGTGAAAAGGTTACGGCAAATGTTTTCGTGTTAGAAATTGTAAATCCGTGTTTCATAAGAAACTGAGATATATTGTCGAGAGTGGATTGCAGAGAATAAATGACTAGGTCATCTGCCCTGGAGAATAAATGCCAGCAACATACCACTAACGGGACAAGCGATTTTCTCTAAAACACTATCCAAAGCCGTTGTGAAGTTATCGGGACTGGCCACCGATCCTTGGGGGACTCCGTTCTCTTGAATAAATTCTCTAGACAGGCCGTTACCAATTTTGATTTTGGAGGACCCGTGGGTGAGAAATTAAAAAAAAAAAAAACCAGAAGAATATTCCCCTGAATTCCCATTAATGCATACCTTTTAAGGATGAGCCTTCTCCGTGAGCAATCAAATGCGTTCTTTATGTCTATGAATACTGCGACTACTTTCTTTTCCTCGTTAAAGGCTTCGAGGATTTCTGATTCCAGTCGAATAAGGTTGTCGCGTGTACCTCGACCTGCTCTGAATTCACTCTGCATGAGTGGTATAGATTGTTCTTTTCTTTATACCATTTCACCCGTTTTATTATCATTTTCTCGAGTAGCTTACATAGCGAACAGGTGAGAGAGATTATCCTGTAACTAGATATTTCATTTACAGGTTTTTCGTTTTTGCGATTGGTATGCAAATAGATTTTGTCCATATTTCTGGGAATGCTTCTGAAGTAAAGATTTTATTTTAAAATGACTAATTTTTTTTCATGTGAGAGATTTTAAATCATGCTTATTATTATTACATTATCTGGACCTGGTGATGTATCTTTTCGCGACTTCAATGTTTCCGAAAATTCGTGTAAATTAAATTCGAAATTCATAGGATTTAAGGGATCATGAGTTATTTCAAGAGGAACAGATTCCTCTTCCTCTTTTAAATCCAGGAATTCTGGCGAATTATTGCTACTTGCGGAGATTGTTCTCGGAGTATATTTGCTATTTCTTCGGTGTCAGTTTTGAGAGTGTTATTGAATTTGATATTTGTTATTGTAGAATGTTTATATCGGCCTGAGATTTTCTTAATGACATCCCAGATTTCAGTAGCAGGAGTATGAAAATTTATGGTAGATACAAAGGTCTTCTAGGTTCAAAAGGAGAGTTTGTTGACCGTAGATATTATTCTAAGATGATTTTAGTTGGGGTTTACCGAACCCCAACTAAAATCATCTTAGAAAGGTCTTCTAGGTTTCATTTTTTGCGCTAAGAATGGTCCTACGGGCTAAGGAACGTGCGTGAGTATATTGCCCGAGGTGTTCATCACAAGGATGTCTTTTAAATTTTCTTAATGCTCTTCTTAGCCTTTTGACAATTTCTGCGCATTCATTATTCCACCAAGGGACTGGGATTTTATTATTGGACAGGGTAATATTAGAATAATTATTCAAAACGCATTCAGTCAACTAACAGGATATATTTATTAGTAAAGCGAGTTAAGCAGAACTCATTGCTCAAAAACTTTCTTCTTTTTTTTTTTTTTTTTTTTTTTTTTTTTTTTATAGTAGGAATGAAGTACATCAAATATTGGTTTTTTCATTGATTATTTTAGCTTAGTAGCTTTTGTAATTGATGATCGTATCATCAGACATGCTCTGATATTTAAATGTGATCGGTTCCAGAGGGGCCCCTACCAGAAAGTGTACCAGCTATTTAGTTTCCTATGTGAAATAAATATTGATGCCTTTGTCAAATTCTATATATATTATGCTATCATGAATTTAGTAAATCTTTTATTATTTCCGATCATTAGTAATTATTCAAATAGAGAGCTTTGACCATGAAGATTATTGGTGGAGAATTTTTTACAGTTTGATCAAGATTGATTTTAGTAATAAATAAATGAGAAATTTATTCTTTATTATCTGCCAACTTTTGGGCTTACTTTGTGAGTCATCTTCGTGGCAGTTGAAATACCATATCATAAGAAAACATGGGAAAAACATAAAACTACATGATTTACATTATTATTACTTAAAATATGACATAACTAAAAGTAATCTTATATGAAATTCTTTGGAAAATAATAATAAAATATGTTGAATAATCACCACACCTACCATGAGGCAAGAGGGGACATGTCATGTGGATCAAATTTTCATGACTGGAAGGTATTATAATCATTTTGGTATCAATAAATAAGTACTTGATGAGATACTATATTACATTAATATCCTATTAGTAATTTTCATCTAAGAAATACTGAACAACCTTAGTTCATAGTTGAATAAGAGGACTATGGTAATAGGGCCATATGTGTTAGTATGATGAAAACGAAAGGAGCCAATCCTTTGAACTGTCTTGTGATAGCATCTATTATTGAGTACTGACTAACACTTCTTACTACTCGTTTGAATATCATTTTACTAGTAAATATATGTATTATTTTAATGAAAATATATTATAAATAATTCAATTATTAGCTTATCAATTGTTGTTTCAGCTTGTTCTTTTCCTCCCTGCTCTTTGCAGAAAGATGAATGTACCTTACTGCATTGTCAAAGGGAAAGCTCGTCTTGGCAGGCTAGTCAGGAGGAAAACATGCTCATCAATTGCAGTTACTTCGGTAATGTATTTATTAATTTCAAAGTTATTTAGATTTATCTTATACTTCTCACTTTGTCTAAATTCTCTCAGCTTCACTTGTCATCCTACTTAAAATAACATTTATCTAACAATATTATGTTCAGAATTTTTCCTATTTGGAAATCAAAGTTGTTTGTTAGGGGAGGATTGTCAGGAATGCTGTCTTGGGAGCTGAAGAATTAAAAATAATTTGTGACTAGAAAATTTTTTATTTTAGCCAATATTTTGGCCTAAATTTCAGGGAGGAATTTAAAGTAAAATAAGTCATTATTTACTTTTATTTTTTCATTTTGAATGAAAAATAGAAATCCATTTTTATATTCAGTTTATTATACTCTTGTATTATATATATTTTTTCCTTTACTTAATAATATTAAAAGAATATCCTAATGTGGTACTAACATTTAATACACTCTTAAGGAATATGCTTTACATTGACACTGAAAGATTAAAAAATTATTCAATTCTTTTGTCATGTCAGAATGATGATAAGATAATTGGAGCCAATCCTCTGAAAATTTCTGTGTTTGATGTTTTCTTAACTGACTGACATGTAATTGAGCCATTTTATACTTTTGTTAATGACAAAGATATTATAAACTAAAAATATTAGTTGGAGTTTAAAAAATTTTGCTATCAACTTCTGTTATTACTCTGCTATTTCTGCAAGTTTTATGGTTATTCTCCCTTTTTATGATATCATACAGAGAAACAAAGATAGTCTTATCTGTTAAGAGTAATTTGAACTAAGCTTACTTTTATACCACTATCACTCGATATTAATACTTCAACATTAATTTCTGAACCTTTTTTCTCAGCAGGGAATAACATTTATGATATGTATATAATCTGTTTCTCTGTGAAGACCATAGGGCCTCAAGGTTAAGATAATAACAGTATAAGTGAAAAGCCTTACCTATTAGAAAAAATTATCTATATTTATTATTTGTTAGAAATTTTTTAATCTATTATAAGAATGACTTGTTTTCTTTCCAGATGGAGGGTAATGACAGGACTGCATTGAACAAAGTCATTGAGGCTGTAAGAACCAATTATAATGACCGGTATGAAGAAATCAAGAGACACTGGGGAGGTGGTCTCCTTGGCTCAAAATCTGCAGCCAGGATAGCTAAATTAGAAAAAGCTAAAGCCAGAGAATTGGCTCAAAAGCAGGGTTAATACCTTTGTATGATAATAAAATCGTTTTTATTTCTTAGTTGTTTTTAAAATATATTTTCCTTATTTTCCCAATTTTTTAATTTAAAACAATAAAAAATGCTATAAGAGTGATATATAACACTGCACAACAAAAAAATATTTTTTGAATGTTTCCTTGAGAAACCATCCTTAGGAAGGAGAACATCCTTAGGATCTACAAGAGGCTCGTAAACTACATTTTTCTCATTAGCGTTTAGGTCTCGTGTAGGCCAGTTCACTTTTTTATAGTGAGATTTACTGTCCCACAGACACAAAAAACAACAGTACTTGGTGAACCCTAATTGCATTCCTAGGAGTATAGCAATGACTTTCAGATCACTCAGATCACCACAGATTTGCCACTTGTGTTGTTCATATTTGATTGATTGGAGAAGTGTTTTCATATTTATATACGTTTCCTTCATGTGAACTGCATGACCTATAGGAATAGAAGGTAGCTGATTTCCATTATGCAGAAGTACAGCTTTTAAGCTTAGTTTTGAAGAGTCTATAAACAGTCTCCATTCAGATGGAGTGTGACCCAAATTCAAGCAGTCCATCAAACCATTAACATCAGAACAAACTACGAGGTTTTCTTTTTTCTCAAAAAAAGGAAGCAAATCTTTTTGACGCTGTCTGTACTGAGATATTTTCACATCATGTTTTAGAAGATTCCACTGTTGTAGTCTTGACCCTAACAGCTCAGCCTTTTCCTTAGACAAGCCAAGATCTCTTATAAGGTCACTCAACTCTGCTTGACTAATTCTGTGCGGATCACTAGACCTATCGCTTACATCAAAATCAGGGTCATAGGATGTAGAAGGATGGGTTGCTTCTTGTAAACAGACTTCATCACTTTCCTCTAAAATTTCATAGTTTTGGGGTGGAGAAGGGACTGGCAAATTGTCTGAGTGTGGTACAGGCCGAAGAGCAGATGGGAGATTAGGGTATTTCACCGTTCCTCTTTTCTTCATAGATAAACCTTGCTTAATGGGAGGAGTTAAGCAGAAATAACAGTCGTCTGTATGATTGGTAGGCTCACGCCAAACCATAGGTACTGCAAAAGCCATTGCCCGCTTGTTATTTTTCAGCCACTCTCGCAATATGACGGAACAAGAATTACAACATATATGAGGAGCCCATGATTTATCTTGGTCCCCAACTTTTACACCAAAATAATGTTCATAGGCAGTCTTAATGATAGGTGACATTTTACGTTTCTGAGCCTTAAATGTTATTTCACCACATATATAGCAAAAGCTATCGACAGAATTCACACACTTTCGAGGCATTTCAGATCAGCACTTAAATTAATTTAAAAATCAACTTCACACGATAATTTCAATAGCAACCACGTGCGTACAATTGACAAACTCGCAAAGGTTATGTTTACTACTTATGAACAGCTGATGAGAGGGGTGTTATGTAAACAAACATGTGTACCAACTGTTGGTGATGAAATATTTCATTTGTTGAAAACTCAATATATATATAATAGAATGATACTATATCTTGAAAACAAGAGCTAATATATAATTTTTATGGTCATTTTCGGTTTTAACACGTGGAAATACATTAAAATCAGCTAATTTCAACCCCGAAACAAAATCTTTGTTGTTCAGTGTGATTTGAACATTATTATTATTATTATCAAAAACTACCAATATCTTCAGATTATAAAATCAATTCAATTCAAAAATAAGATTATGGCATTGAAGGTGACAAAAAAACCTTTTTTTCTTAACTTTATTTAAAATTCCATTAACAAATCTTTGGCTAGGTAAACATTTAATATGTTTAGAAAATTAAAATTATCAAATTTTTTTATAGCCTGGGTCCATCTGTAAGAAAAACACTCTTATTATGACATTTGATCATACTTTAATTATGTACAGAAATATATGATGATGCTTTGTTCTATTCAGTTGCATTCTTTAGTGTTTCACAACCAAAAATCAACAATTGCTAGGAATTGGTATGACTCCCTAAAAAAAATAGAAGTTATTCTCTTTGGTGCCATAATATATATGACTTATTAAACATTTTTATTGTTATTAACTATACCTTCTGAAGTACATTATGAAGTACCTGATACAAAAGTCCTTCTCCATTGACTTGACCATAGATAGTAGTGACTATCAAGTCCGTGACGGGCGCAATATCCATGTTTAAGGTGTATGCATCAAAATTGATTCAAGGAATTGAATGTTCCAATTTTTTAAATCAAGAAATATTGGTTGTTTTATGTGTAGTTTATAAATAATATGTGATGTATGGAATTTTAACTGCTAAATAATTATCATAATAAAGTTATAATTTTCTAAACAAATTATATTATTTACCAAGTAGTGCTCATGTCTGACCAATCATTATATAGTTCATTATAGACATATTTAAATGATTATTTCTAAATTTAATGTCTTAAATTTTGGCTGCAGTAGTATTTAACAAGGGTTGGTATTCAGGTTAACCCCTAAATAATACTATGATTTTGCTTATCAACGATGTAATTTTTCAGTGGTTATTTTAATATTCTACATCATTTTCCATTTGAATACTAACTGTGAGTTCATTAAAATATTCCTAGTCACATTTAGTATCCCTGCCAAAGGGGTGTAATATCCTGCATTTAAGCGCAATGAAAACTTGCTTGTTATAGAAATTAATTTATAATATTTTAGTGTTATTGTAAACTGACTGGAGCTTATGTAAGTTTTTAATAGGTCAAATTACAGGTTATTCCCAAGTTTTAGTATACGTAATTTTAATGATTCACAGAGGGGGCGGGTAACTGCTGCAATTATAGTCAAGTTCTACATATCATACCAGGTATGCAAGTTTAAAATGTCGTTTATATCTTAAAATATATACACAATAATTTTAAAAAAAAGTATAATATATTTTATTCAAAGTACTGGCCCTCGCTTTCTACACATTTTGTCCATCTCTCGGGCAATATATGGATACCATTCCAAAAGAATGCTTCATCTTTATTTGAAATCCTTTCATCGAGCCGTTTTCGTACGTTTTCGAAATTGTTGAAGTGTTGCTCTGCCAATGAGTGTCCCATCGATGAGAAGAGGTGATAATCAGAAGGCGCCAGGTCAGGTGAATACGGCGGGTGGTGTAGGAGTTCCCAACCAAGCGAAGAAATCGTTTCCTTAGTCAATCTGGCTGAATGTGCAGGAGCGTTAACATGCTGAAGAATGACTTTGGCGTGCCTGTGAGCCCATTCTGGGCGTTTTTCGATCAATGCGTGACTCAAATTGATCATTTGTTGTCGGTAGCGCTCGGTATTGACTGTTTTGCCGGGCTTGAGATGCTCGTAGTCGATTTTCTCGTTTTTGATCAGTAACATCAAAATCACCACGTTTGAAACGTTGAAACCAACGTTCACATGTCTTGACGGTTGGAGCAAGATCGCCATAAGTCTCAACAAAAATTCGATGACATTCAGATGCCTTTTTCTTTTGATTAAATAAGAAAATCATGACATGCCGCAAATGCTCTTTATTTGGCTTAAAATTAGACATTTTTAACACCAAAGAAAGGTATACGTCCACGTAAACGACTTAAAAACAACTGACTTTTGTAAACAAATGACTAACAAACAAAATAGCGTTTAGAGATAAGCAAATCCTTCAATAGGCTAAGAGCGCATTCTATTGGAATTAAAACGACATTTTAAACTTGCATACCTGGTATGTCTCTTTAATAACAATTATGTATGGGTTAAGTGTTAATTTCATAATTTAACTAATGCATGTGGCTGTGTCACAAAATTTTTGAAAATTTGTAATAAATAGCGATTTTACATCACCTGGTTATGTCTGAGCAGTCTAAGAACTGCTCCTTCATGAGTTCTATTCCTAACTGTTAAAGGAACCCTCTAATTGAGAAAATAGAATTTTACAGAACTAAATAAAATTAGTGCATTTAACCCCACCATGGGCCACCATTTAATAATGCGAGCAACCTAAGACATGCACAATCTGCCTATTTCAGTGTTATAATTGTTAATAATTTCAAGTAAGTTTTTCATGATGCATAGTTGTCAATAGAATTACTTCCTAGGGAGTCCTAATTTTTTTTTCTTTATAACCAAACTGCATTACCAACAGCTTTTTCCTTTGGTGGCAAATATGGCCTATTTGCTATTAATTCCTCTGAAGAGCTTAACCATTGGCCTATTCCACACTGGTGTACTAATTATCAATTGCCACATTTAAATTTGATATTTCTATATGCTTGACCTGTTGCAACACATCTCCAATGGTCTGTTTGTGGTTTTGTTGGGCCACAAGTTGGGGGAAAAAGTGTAAAAAAATTTGGCTTCACTAAAGGCAAAAAGAACATAAGCCCCTATTTTGCTGGTTATGATGCCATGTAGTGTATCCAGGAACATCTGCCTCAGAAAGGCACTAGATTTCATCCACTGTCATATTCACTCACCCCTATATTAGAGAAAAATTGGTAGACCACCACCTCTAGCTTCATAATATGTGGCTTGCTCCTAGATTGCTGTATGCCTATGGGAAGCATGCGAGTCCAGAAGTAGAGTTTTCAATTGACCACTAATTTTACATTCACACTTTTAAAAAAAGAAACTAAAACTAGATATATAAATGGGCTATGTCATATCAAAATCTGAGATTTGTAAGTCAAATTTCGAATTTAAATTAAATATTGAAGAGGAATGGGAGAACTGACAAGTCATTTTTTCACCCCCTTTCAGTATTATCAGAAGACAAGACAGTAAAATGAGTAATTTTTATTTATTTATAAAAACGAGAAATAAGTAGTTTTTCCAGGGATTTTCTAAACAATAGTCAAATTTTGAAAGCTTTAGGTATTCACAAGTTTACAAAAATATTATTTACTTCTATAAAACGAGGTTCATTATTTCTTTGGTCATTTCGATAGAGATAGTCGTTAATTATTTAAAAAAATTGAAAATCTGTCGCATTTGTATAAACTACGATATTGAAAGTGTGTAAATTTGCGACAGATTTTCAATTTTTTTAAATATATATAATTAACGCTAACTCACCCGAATTGACCAAAGGAATAATGAACCTGTTTGTGACAGAAATAACATTTTTTTTAGCCCTTCAGCCTAAGCTTATGAACATCTCTAGCTATTAACACTTGATTACTGCTTAGAAGATCCCTGGAAAAACTACTTATTTCACGTTAAAAAAAAAAAAAAAAAAAAAAAATTCCAGCTTTACTGCCTTGTCTACATTGTCTGTAGAAAGGGGATGAAAAACTAATCTGTCACGGACTCCTACTTCTCGATTATAAGTTTAAAAAATCGAAATATGACTTTTAAGTCACGATCTCGATACTTAGAGCTATTAAACTATTATTAAGAATATATAAGTTTTGAGCGTAATCCCTACATTTTACGAGTGCGCCCATGCCGTGTGTTAATTCAATTTAAAAAATAGTAGGGGTCTGGTTAAAGTGATTGATGAAAAAAAGTTTCACCATTGACAACATTTTTGTAACTAGAAATTTACAATATATTTTACGATGTGAAACAAAAATGAAATATATCACTGGCACAGTGATAAATATATTGTCTTACCATTACCTATTATAAACAAATGCATAATAGGTAATGGAAAGACAATATATACTGAAAATCAACCACACCTAACAATGAAGAAAGTGAGGGGTAAAGAAATCAGTTTAATTAAAATTGTGAATGGGAAATAAAAAAAAGTACAGATGGAGTGGCGAAGAGGACGGACGGACGGGCAAGGCGGTAAGGTTTAAGAGGCTTAGCGGCAGGAAGTGTAAGACAGGACTTAACAATTTTTCAGTATATTGAAGAAATTGGAATATAAAGAAGACTTTTGACTACTTCGGTTCTGGTGTTTTAAAAATTATATTCATCTAAAAACTTTAAAACAAGACCGGTAGAGAGAAGAATTTTGCTCTGAACTAGGAAACCAAAAATCTTACATTCTCCTCTAATCGAGTGTTGTTTGCACTCTACGGCAATTAAAAAAGCCAAGGCCTATCGAAATATGAAAAAAAAATTTGCTCTAATTAAAAAAAAAAAAAAAAACCTAGTCAAAGTATAAATCCAAAGAATGAGTCTGTTTTCCTAATCAGGCTATTTATTTTGACGCGTGACGTCATCATATCTACATTGCCTAGAAGAGAGAAACTTATAAATAATACTTCAAATATTATTCCAAAAATAATTATTGTCAAATGNAAAATTAGATGATATATATATATATACACACACTTTAAAGCGTTATTAATGTTTAAATAATTGCATAAATTCTACAATTTTTTTTTTTAAATATTCTCATTACACCTATGAAAATACTATAAATAAAATAATATCCAATTATATTTTTCGTATCAATTAAACTGCCCGATGACCTGGTTCGTCCCGGTGGTGCAATGGATAGCATTCCGGCCCGACAAGCAGGAGATCCAGGTTCGTGTCCTGGCTGGGACAGATAGATTTTTTTATTCTATTCCCTCTCATTAATTGTTTGAAATTTACGTCGGATAATAAACCACAACTAAATAAATATTTATAAAAATAATAGATAAAATTCAAAAATTTACAATAAATAATTAAAATGCTACGTTAAAGGACACAGCAAATTAGTACAGTATTAAAGCTGTTAGATTCCTACTAAAATTCCAAGACTATTGTCACTTAAAATCATCACTTTGCATTCTGTTATTTCATCATATATATTTTTGATATGAAGTCACGATGTTCTATGTTTCTGGAATGGTGACATTCACCTTTGTATCGATATACAACATGTCTATTTTATAATTGGTTTTGAACACGTTTCGTTAACTATTTTTTTTATGATTTGAATTTATAAATTTTAAGGATTGACAGTTATACAGTAGGACGAATTTGTTCTCAGTGAAAATTAAGGTATCGAAGCTAAACTATAAGCTACTTGTTACTCTGTCACATATATGTTTTTATACATTCCTATTACGTATAAATATGTTTTATATTAGATGGGAGTTAGTGATGTTGCTGAAACACCGGAAAGAAAAAAAGAGCTGATTACTAGGAACTTGCAGGAAGTCCTGGGTGAGGATAAATTAATGACAATTTTGAATGAGAGGGACCTGAAAATTTACTGGGGCACAGCTACCACTGGAAAACCTCACATTGCTTACTTTGTCCCGATGTCAAAAATTGCTGACTTTTTGAAAGCAGGGTGTGAAGTAAGTTCATCCCTCAACTATTTAAAATAAATAATTATTTTCTCCTGTTGGATTTGGATTTTTTCTGTTGTGCTTGTGTTACCTATTTAAAAAAAAAAAGAATTTAGACTTCATACTTATTAACAAACAATTATTGCATTATTAGTCTAGTTGCTACACTTTTTCTGTATTTTATTAAAATATTTTTTGCCATTTTTCCTCTTTAATATAGCTTGAATTTATGCCGTTTTTCCTTACATAAAGGATTTTTTTAATTTCTAAATCTATCACTTTTGTGTACAAGTTAGGAAGAATGGTTTTGCTAGGTTGTTTTATTAGAAGTAGATCAAGAAATGGAAGTTAGTTTTATTCTTGAGTTTATATTTTCCAATAGAAGTTCTTCAGCCCACTACTCAAGAAAGCAAATAACTTCTGTTCCTTATTTATAAAGTTCTTACTTTATTCGATCCCATCTTATGCAAGAAAAATATTAAAGGTCACTTCTATTCTCAATAGTTTCCCCAGAGACATATAACAAACTATTTTACAAATTTGATACCACTCTTAACAATTTTCAAACTAAACCCCTTCTTTTCAAAACTTTTATTTCCTTCCACCTATTCCTACTTATCACTCTCTTTATATTATCTCAGAAGTCTCTTAAATGTTTAAGAAACCTCTCAAATCCGATGCCCCAACTTATACTTTGTTCCCACACTACTTACAAACTCAATGGTCTTACACTCAGTTAAGAGACCCTATTCCCCTTCTCCACCAAGAAAAGGTAAACTTACTGTGTAAGGAAGGGTTTGATTTAGCACAACCATTCTAGATGCTTTTTTAAATATGGCCCTTAAAAAGTGCTACAGGTTTAAGAATGTAAAATGTTGAAAATTATATTTTACTTCTGTTATCTTATCAAGAAATCCTATACCTATCATATTTTACCCTCCACTCCCACAGAGTCCCTTCAATCAACAACAGTGTCTATTCTACACCCTCTTATCCTATCACACTTTCAGCAGTGTATTGTTCTCCAAATAAGCCAATCACTATACTACACCAGAATTTTGTACTTTCCTCAAAGACCTTGGTCCCCGTTTCCTTTCCAGTGGAGACTATAATGCGAAACACTCTTGCAATGGGGATCGAGAACGACCAACTCTCGTGGCGGATCTTTATATAATACAGTATCATTCCAAAACCTCACCACAAATAGTCTTTCCTCGCCCACTTACTGTCCCACTGACATGAACCGCCTTTTTGATATCCTGAACTTCTTCATCTGCAAAAACCTTATTCCTCTTAATTATTCTGCTTCTACCTTAAACAATCTCTCTTCTGTCCACAGCCCAGTCCTCTTAATGTTATCCTTGACCCCCATATTATCCAAACAATAATAATAAAAAAAAAGCTCTACCTCATGAATGGTCCAGTCGACTGGATCTTGTTTAGAACTCTCTTAGTTTCTTGACCTAGGAATTTCTCTGAAGACCTCAGATGACCTAGATGATGCTGTACACTTCTTTACCATAAACCTTCAGCAATGAATATTATGCATGGCCTATCTCAAACCGAAATTTACCAAATACTCTTCTGAGTCCCAAAAGCCACTCCCAGATTCGATTAAAAAGCTCATCATAGCGAACACCGCTCTAAGGCTTTGTTCCAAAAATATAACACCCCATAGATCACAAAGACTTTAATCGTCTTTCTAGGCTCATAAAGCAAAAATTAGATGCTTTACGAAATGAGGCTTTTAATGCCCATCTGTGTCCCCTCTCAGCAGGAGGCAAATCTATTTGGATTGCTACTTGCAGAATCTTTAAGAGCCATGAAGCTTCTACCCCCTTGCACTGAGGAGATTGTTACTAGGCTTCTTCTGACAAAGACAAGGCTGAAATCTTTGCTTTTTTCTATAAATTTTGAGTTCTATTTAGTCAATTCTTTGAGGAGTATTTCATTTTGCCCCAGCCTAAGGGATACTCTTGACAAAGGCTCATGTATTGCCTATTAGGAGCTTGTTCCAATCCTTGGTTGTTTCTCATTACCTTTCAGTCTTCCCATTACCAGTGACTCTCCGATGTCCTGGAACCCTTCTAAATTATTGCTGCCTGATTATATTTAAGCATGTATGGAATCTTCTATCAAGACTACTGTGTTAATGCAAGCCCTTTTTATGTAGAACCTCTAAATTAATTTAAGTGGGTTTCTAGAAAATAAATATTTCTTAGAAAAAAATTTAAAGCACCAAAATATTTTTACACAAATTATTCTGTACTTTATGAACACAATTTATCATATTTGCTGTCAAAAATATTTTTTTAAATATTTTGAAATTTTATAGGTAACTATACTTTTTGCTGATTTGCATGCCTACTTGGATAATATGAAAGCTCCTTGGGAACTTTTGTCTCTTAGAACAAAGTATTATGAGCAATCAATCAAAGCTATGCTCACCTCCATTGGAGTACCTCTGGACAAGCTTAAGTTTGTGCAAGGTACTGATTATCAACTTTCTCGGTATGTCCCTTTCCTTTCTAAAACTGTAAATATTTTATAAATACTTTCTAATCAGTTGGTTAACTGTTTGATAAGAATATGTAATGATACAAATATTTAAAATATAAAAGTACTTATCTGCATTATTTACGTAATTACGGAAGCTCCAATTGTTGTGGCTTCGGTTTTTTTAGATTGATTTTGCTACCTTTGAATGAGTTTACGAGTTTTATATTATTGTTTTGGTATAAAATGAACCTTTAGTAAGATTTAATTCACATTTATAAGTATGATTCCCTTATTTATAAGATTTTGGTACCATTGAACTATATTCACATGTCTCTTAAACTGTCTTAAGTCTTGTATAAATAAAAATTATGGCAATGAAATAGGTAATTAAGAAATAATTTAGAGAAAAAAAAAGTTATTATTATAAAATTCTACTTTAAAAAATATTATTTTATCTTCCTAAATATATTTCTTGATTCACTAAATCTCAAAGCTATTACACTATTGCTTGTATCTGTGTGGAACATCACTATAGTTCTCCTTATGTATAAAATAATTATTTAAAATATATTGGGTCAATGTGAATGAGAGGTGGATAATCCCTGCCTCCCTTATAATAATAATGGGCAAAATGATGATCTAATAGTAATGATAATGCGGATCTGAGTAGTGGTAAAATAAGGTCCCATCCCTACTTTCATAACCAACCATTCCTTATTTTTAAACTTAATGACTTTTTTAAGTTTAGGTGTTCTTATACTCTTTCCAAGTGGGAAAAGTTGCTAATATCATTATAACATTATTTAAATTCTTCATAAAGAAGGATTTTTCCCTTATTTAAATTTTATTTCTTCAATTCCATTATAAGAACTGACTGAACTATTTAGAATAACTTAAGAAATTTAATGATTCTTTAAACATTTTTTCTGTTATTTTATTTTAAATTATATTTGATAGATTAAGCACTATATAAACATAAGTTAAACATAAATAATTCCTTCAGCAATAATAATTGTTTTACTTAATTTTGTATATATA
>KZ807368.1:186655-203192 GCA_000696205.2 Oncopeltus fasciatus | reverse complement strand
AATGTAAAAAAGTCTTTTTTTACAGTTAATTTACATTTTTTTTTTTCATTTCTATGCAGCACCTAGTCTTTCAAAGATAATTTTAATAGAAATATCAGGGAGTAAATAATTATAAAATATATCTTCAGTAATCTGTAAATTGTAATGATGTTGAGGATTTTAAGAGGACAAAATCTTTTTAATTCCTTTTCTTTTTTAACAAGGTTAGTTATTAATACATAATAAGTATTTAAGATGAACAAAAAATTGTCCACTTTTTTAAAATAGTTCTAAAAAAAAATAATACTGGTAATAAACAAAATGAACAATTTATTCAGTAAGTTGTTCAGCAAGCTACTAACTATTAAGATCAAGAAATATCCCTCCTGCTGATATTTCTTGGCTTAGTTTCTCTTATATCAAGTGAAATAATTGAAATGGTATTGGAGTGTGAAGAGTATTATGGCATAATTCCATGGGTTGAACATGGGGCTAACACTATTTAGTAAAACCCATAAGTTGTGAGACCAAACAACGATATACTGTTTGAAAATAAAGGCAAAGGAAAATGGCTTATGGACTTAACCTTGGCTACTTCCAAGTAAGGACAATGTTTTAGCCCTTAGCAAGATGATTGACATAGTTAAAGGAATCATTATTCAGGTGGAGTGGACAAATTAGGCTAGGTATAGAAGGTTATATCGTATTTTGTAGCAGAGCAACTAAAACGATCAATAAGATCTGTATTAGTCACTAAGAATGTGTGTTGGGCTCTGATGTTATTTGTACCAATCAATGATTCTGATGTATGCTTGTGTACCAAGTGAAGATAGTGAAGAAGATGAAAAAGTGGGCTAATACCAGCAATTGAAAAAAAAAATTTATTAACTATCCTTAGGTATGATTAAAAATTACTATGGAAAACCTGATAGTACAGTTAGTCGAAGAAAATTTTATGTGATTAGTTGCCAGAATTTATTTTATACATGACTTACATATATATATATATACATGAACAATTCTTATTGGTACAAGTATGCACGTATGCTAATTTGAAGAGGCAAATAATATTTTTCTTTTTGGAGGAAGAGATAGTCAGGGTTTGGTCAAACCAAAAAAATAAGGAATGGTTTTATTTTTGCCAATGTTTCGGACTGCATTTGAGGCCTTCTTCAGGGCTATGGGAATAGTGAAGAGAGAAAGTCACGATTGCATCTTCTAATCCATGGTTGCTAGGGTACTGATATTTCTATGCTGTCTTTTGTTTAGATTTTTTAAAATAAAAAAAAAAAATTTTTTCATTATTCATTTTATTGGAAGTATAGATTTTTAATCTGTCATTGTTAAAAGTTGTACTTCTTCGTTTATAAAACTCTTTTACTTATCTTCTTTTATTCCATAGCTAAAATATTAAAATCTTTCAATGTGTTGTGGAACAATATGTAAATGTATATTACTCCTAAGTAAATACCCACTACTAACAAATATCGATTAATTTATAAAATATGTATTATATCCTATATATAGATGTATAAATCCTATCCTTTTTGTAATTTACCAAGAGCTCAATGTCATTTGTTATTGTGTTATCCCCAGTTATTTGGGTTTCTGCTCACTAAACATTTTTTAAGGGGGGCGGATCTTTCCTCACAATTTTTTATAAGCATACACCCAAATGCCATGAATCCCAATATTTTGTGACTGGTGTAAGAATGGAATTGAAAAATAACTGTTCAGTATCTTATGTAGTTGTCAAAATCAGCAGTTTGGTTTCTAAGAACAAAGGTACAGTGTTAGGACAGTTAATAAAAGTTGCTAAGAGGAAAGTTGTTTTTCAACTGATTTTAGATTCGAATCTGAGAGAAATTTCAGGATTAAAATAGGATAAATTTTGATTTACCATCAGAATGTGAAAAAAAAAATATATGTGTGTGTGTGTGTGTGTGTGTGTGTGTGCAAATTTTCTATTAAAAATTTTATTTATAAATCGATTATTGAATATTGTGTTAATAAAAATTCTTCCTAATTAAAAAGATTATATAAATCTGATTGTTTTTAATTTATTTTTCAGAGAATATACTCTCGATGTTTACCGGTTAAGTTCTGTGATAACAGAGCATGATGCTAAAAAAGCAGGAGCTGAAGTAGTAAAACAGGTTGAACACCCTCTCTTATCTGGGCTTCTATATCCAGGTGGGTTTTGATTATCTAAAAAGCAATCTAAAGGCAAAAAAAAAAAGTTTTGACATTTTTATGTTTTGGGGTCCCCTAAATAGAAAAAAGGCATGAAAAAAAAAAAATTAGTAGTAAAATGCTACATATTTAAGGTAATGGTGGAGAAAAAACTACTGCATGAGTTGATCAGACTCTTCATATTTACATGTTTTGAAACCTATACTAAATACTGTGAAAATGTGATTTTAAACTAAAACAGAATGCATGTATTTTCCAATACCAAATTACTTATATAATATTAGTTGTGGTATGTAATGCCACGTTCAATTTTGTACAAGAAATGCTTCGAGTCTCGACTGAGATAGTAAGATTTTTTTTCTGGCTCCCTTTGTATTTTTTCTACCTAAATATGAATAGTCTCAATTAAAAAAAAAAAAAAAAAAAAAAAACCCTAGCAACAACTCAAAGAGATAATAAAATATACAAATATTCTAAATCATTTTAAAATTAATACTTTTTTTCAATGCCAAAAAACAAAAAACAAAAAAAAATCTCTCCTGTTCAAGAGTAATACATTTTATTATATGAAAAATTTGGAAAAGCAAATTAAAACTCCCATAACACTTTTTTTTTTTAATTCAAAAGGCTTTATTTTAAAAAATCAGTAACAAAAGTAAGAAAAAACCAAAAGTTTCAGAATGTGTAACTTGGATGGTGAAACAGGCTCTCTTATTTTTAAAGTACTGAAAACAAAATTAAGTCTTAATGTTTTCTATTGCAAACTGTTGCATAAAAATGAATTTATAATTTCTCTATATTACAAAAAAAAAAAAAAAACTTAAAACATTTGCTCAAGGAGAGCATATTTTAGTCTGAAATTGGATAGTGGGATAATCCAAGCAAAATGTAAAAAAGTCTAAAATTCTATGAGCAAGCTTAGCTACAGCAATAGCTGCTTTATAAGCGACAAACTCTCTGGACCAACATCATACTAAAAACCATTAGCACTTTTGAAGAATTTCCTGAGAATGTCATATATAATGTCATATGCCAATGTTTCATTATATGTATTCTTCTGTTCATTATAAATGCTTTATTTGGAAATAAAAATATATTAATTACTAAAAATAGTTAACAAATAAAGCTAATTGATTTACAGAGTTTAATAGAATTTTTAATAGCTAATGTGCTAATTGGGAAGTTGTAGTCAAGTTAGAGAGTTATGTTTTATGTTATTTATTAGATAATCTAAATAAATTTATCATTTGTTCACGTTGGCTTCGAGGGTCGACAGATGTATTTACCATTTCTTTTTCCGGGTTGGACCGTGTCTTCTTCTTCTTTCTCTTCCTCCTTAGTGCCTTTCAGTGTGGAGGTGCCTCAGTCCAGGCAAACCAAGCCTCCCGATCCCGAGCCAGTGCCCTCATGGCATTCCAATTTTTTCCTCTCTTCTCTCCTACACTTGAGATGTAGTCAGTCCATTGAGTTCTGGGTCTCCCTCTGGGACGTTTCCCTGTTGGTCTGGCCTCAAAGTATTTTCTGGCGTCCCGGTCCTCATTCATTCGGCAGAGATGTCCAAACCATCTAATTTGTCTTTTTTCAAGGTTATCCTTTAGGGAGCCAACCCCCAGCTGTTCTCTAATCTTATCATTCCTGACACGATCTCTTCTGGTTCGGCTCGCTATTTTACGGAGGTATCTCATTTCCGCTGCAGTAACTCTGCTTAGCTGCTTGTCTATTGGTACCCAACTTTCACTTCCATATAGGAGGGTAGGTAGGTAAACAGCTTTGAAGATATATAGCTTTACATTTTTCTGCACCTCCCTTTTTCCTATAACTGTGTTGCAGAGATGGTAGTAAATTGAGTTTGTCTTCTTTATCCTATTGGATATCTCCTGATCTACCTTTCCATTCCTGCTTATCACTGTTCCTAGGTAAGTATAGTCGTCCACCATTTCCATTATTTCACCTTTGCAGCGCACCTCAATGTATTCCTGTTCCCGGCCAATGTGCATTATTTTACTTTTTCTGGCATTAATAGTCATTCCTTTCCTTTCTAGCTCGGCGTCCCATTCAATTAAAGCTTGCTGTAGGCTCTCCTTAGTTTCAGCTATAAGGACAATGTCATCCGCGAATACCATTACTTGGGCAAGGATTGCCCTCATGTTCCAATTTCGAATGGTTGTACGGGCTGCCCTACGTTTGCAAATCTTTAAAATTTCATTCATGTATATAATGAATAGGAGGGGACTCAAACTGTCTTCCTGCTTTACACCCTTCTCAATTGCAAATGTATCGGACTATTTTCCGTTAATCCTTACTATCCCTTTGGAATCATGATAGGTCGACTTGATAGCTTCTATCAATCCTTGCGGGATATTGTTCTCTGAAAGAGCATTCCACAGTTCTTGTCTAGGGATCGAATCAAAGGCAGCTTTTAGGTCTATAAATGCCAAGAAAATACTCTTTCCCCGTTCCCATGACTTTTCTATTATTGTTCTGAGAGAGAAGATATGGTCCTGGGTCTGGCGTTGAGGCCTGAAAGCAGCTTGTTCCTCTTCCAAGTCATCCCCCACTAGTTCTCTCAGCTTCTTTTCTAATATGGAAGTATAGAGCTTGTACACAACCTGGGATAGACCTATAGGTCTGTAATTCTCGCATTCGCTAGCATTGCCCTTCTTGTGAATTGGGACAATTATGTTGTATTCCCATTCCTTAGGGATCGTTTTTTCAGATATTAACTTCTAAAAAAGATATTGCAATGCTTTCAGCAGTTTTGCCCCTCCGAATTTGATGAATTCTGGAGCGATGCGGTCTCTTCCTGGTGCTTTTCCAAGTCTTAATCTCTCTACAGCTGCTTCCACATCCTCTTCTCATATCACCTCATCATATTCTCTCTGTATACCCTCTCTAGGTATTCTCTCCTCAGAATCTCTACAAAACACCTCTTTGTAGTGGCACCTCCATCTTTCCAAAATACCTTTGTCCCCAGTAATCAATCTGCCTCTCTCATCTTTTACGTTTCTTATCGGTTTACTCTTCTTTCCTTTTATTGCTTTGATCTTTTTCCAAAAAACCTTGACATTTTCGTGATAGTCGCTCTGTAAGCTTTGACCAAATTCCTCCCAGCTCTTTCTTTTTGCCGTCCTTACTACAAGCTTAGATTCATTTCTCCTTCGGACATACAGTTCCCAATTGGCTGAAGTCTTGTTTCTAGTGTATTATTTCCATGAAGCTTTCTTTCTCGCTACTGATGCCTTCACCTTGTCATTCCACCACTTGGATCTTTTACATGTAGGTGAAACATAAGCAATCCCACAGGTAGAAGTAGCGGCTTCCAGTATGGCTTTCTTTATTCCTGACCATATTTGATCTGCATTTCCATCCATAATGTTGTCCTGAAGTTTAGAATCTAATAGGCTTGAGTATTCTATTCTTTTTTCAGGATCCTTAAGCTTATTGATATCTATTTTCTGGTAGCTCTTTGGATGTTCTTTTCTGGGGGGGAGAATTTGAGTATCTCCAACTAACAGGAGATGGTCTGAGCCAATTTTTGCGCCTCTTATCACTTTAATATCTGTAAATAATCTTCTAATCCATCGACTGTAGATGTAGTAGTCGATTACGCTATTTACATTCTTTTCTTCAGCGGAAAAAGTTATTTTATGTACCTTTTTGTGTGAAAAGAATGAGTTCCCAATGAGCAGATCATAGTCAACACAGAAATCAATCCGTCTTTGACCATTACCATTCTTAGTTCATTCACCTCCATGCCTTCCCATAACTCTGTGTGCTCTGCCATAGTCTTTTCCAGTCCTAGCGTTGAAGTCACCCATAATAATGATTTCTCTGTTCTTATCCTGGCTTTTTATGACTTCCCTTTCTAGCTCGGAGTAAAACTGTCCTTTATCCATGGCACTAGCATCTTCGGTGGGGGCATATACCTGAATAATGGTCACTCTTCCTATGGATAATTCTAGATTTGCTGTAATTATTCTAGGAGACACTGGTTCCCAATTTTCTAACCTGGCAAAGAGACTGCCCCTCATTATAATTCCAACACCTTATTTTGCCCTCAATCCTGCAGGAACTCCAGAATAGATAATGACATGTTGTTTATCTAAACAAACTTCTCCGTGGCCTTTTTTCTTTACTTCACTGATGCCCAGTAGTTCTATCCTGTAGGACATCATCTCCTCCACCAATTCCACTTCTTTTCCCGTCATCGTTTTGATATTCCATGTTCCAAATCTTATATCCTTTTGAGCGCCGCATCGTAACCGTTGAGCCTGTCCTAGTCCGAGGCAAGTTAAGTTGCTTAGAATCTTATATTCTCAACTACAAGTGATTAGCCCAGTAGAAGAGGCCCCGTATCCTCGGGACAACTGGCCTCCCAAATATTTATGTCCCCTCAGGAGAACGGGTGGCCTGGCTAAACCCCCCAGCATTGGGTACCTGTTGGTCCACGGGTCTTTATTCAGTGTATTCAGACCACCCCTCCTAAGAGGGATCCCCCATCCGCCACATGGGGAACGCGCTCCCTAATGGACAGGTTCCGCCGAGAGCCGGAAAAAATTTTTAAATCTCTCTTTTACAGCTCTCATTCTCTATTCAGCCCTGAAGAAGCCATCACATGATGTGCGAAAGCTCGGCAACTATCAACAACTTGACACGGTCCAACCCGAAAAAAAAACGGTAAATAAATTTATCATTGTAGAAAAGCTGAGAAATTTTTATTTTAAGTTTTTCAAATTGTGACTATGAATCAAGGTTTAAAAGAATCTTTAGCATATTCTAAGTATGTTTATTTAAAAAAATATATATGAAGTATTATGTTGGAGAAATTAGCCAGGGTTTTGGCCTGGATCAGAAAGATAAAATACTACAAAATTGTTAAGTAATTATTTTATTATTGCTGACGTTTCGACTTAACTTGTAAGTCATCATCTTGCGTGGAGATATCTGACACAGAGACATCGCCCTGATGATGACTTACAGGTTAAATTGAAATGTAGGCAATAATAAAATTATTAACCAACAATTTTGGAGTATTTTATTTTTCTAACCCTGGACAAAACCCTTACTAATTTCTCCAGCATTATATTCCGCAGCCAATGAATCTCCAATCATATATGAAGTATATTCATCTATTTAAGAAACAACTGATTTGGATACAAAACCTATAACCAGAAGAAATACAAAAAAAAATGTGTTTATTAATTTTAAGTAATTATATTCATTAATATAATATATTTAAATCCTAATCTACTTTAAGATCTTTGACTTCTCCGTTATATTTGTTTATCATTAGAAATAAACTATACTTTAGTTTATTTATTTATGGAAAATATTTGGCTATTTTATTTTGTTTCTTATGTCAAGACTTTTATTTTATTTTAGCCCAAATTTATGTTTAAAAGAAATAGTTTAAGCCTAAAAGTATCTTAAGATGGTTTCTTCTAAGTTAGATAAGTCACTTATTAACTAAGTTGCATAAGCTGACTGATTAATGGCAACAAATAAACTTTGATAAAAGGACTAATTTAAACTACTAAAATAATAAAGGGTCTGTTATTGTTAGTTTAAAACTTTTTTTGTTTTAGGTTTGCAAGCACTGGATGAAGAGTATCTCCATGTAGATGCACAATTTGGAGGAATCGATCAACGAAAAATATTTACATTTGCAGAAAAGTACTTGCCTCATTTAGGATATGCCAAGAGGGTGCATCTCATGAATCCTATGGGTAAGACAATTAAATGGAGTAACAGTGTATTTTTTCCCACTTTTTATTATTAATTTATTTTATTGTATTTTACTCTTTCTTTTTTATTTTTAGCTATTGCTTTTGGCAATGTTTATTATAGTCTGATCAGATGAATACAAAAAAAAAACAGAATTGTTTAAGGGGCTTAATTATTAATAGTAGAAACTTTTAGCATTGAAGGCAGATTTTCTCATAAGAAATTTAAATAGTACTCCTCCCTGTTGAGTTCATCTACTTCAATAGAGAAAGAAAGGTCTAAACAGCTAGCACCCTAGCCCACAGTGTACAGCAAACTTGGCGATATAAACAAACGACATGGTAATTTCATCTGCTCAAGTTAAGCGTTTCCTCTTGTTGAAGAGGCCATTTTTGTTGAACGCAGATTTATCACTTTACAAGAGGTCAACAAAAAATTAATTTGATCCTTGTATATATGGGCAGTCAGTATAAAGTACCCATATTCAAGCAATTATCCTTTATTTTGTCTTCCCACAAATAATTTACTTTTTACTACTAAGCCTTTCAACTTTACACCTCCATCAGGCACTTCAGTGAATATAAATCAACTAACCAGTCGATAATTAAATTATAATATGATACAATTTAAAAGTAAAACATTTATATTTGTTCCTAAATTTTAACAAATTTCATACAATTTTACATACAATGTTACAATGATTAGTATTTTTACATTAATATGTTACAAAGTAAAAACACGAACACACATTAGCGTATTACATAGCATGGAATTGAACAAGATAAACTATAAACTCCCTAGTTGAGGAGTTACAATATTGTCTCGAGGCATTTATCTACTGACGAGATAATTTTTTATTAACTAGAGTGATAGACTTTCCTTCCCTGGACATTAGAAATGGCTCCTCTTTTGGGGTTTAGCTGAATGTGAATCTACTCAAGGTAGATTGTCATAATTTTTTTTTCTCTATATAATAACTGTACTTTGTGGTACTGCAATTCAACATTATCACACCATTTCCATATCCTGGGAGCAGAGTGGTCTAGAGGTTAGGAGACTTGCTTCCAGGGCCAAAGGTTCTCAATTTAAAACTCTTTGTTCACTTTTATTTTTTTCTTTCTTTGTGTCTTTAATCATACTGAGTATTCCTGGGAACACCCAGGTATAATAGTTATGATAATTAGTTATCATTTATCATTGAATTGGAAAAAAAAAACAAGCATTTACCTTATCTAGTATGATGTGGGTCGTGAATGAACGCATCTTTAACATCTCCCTGGGTCTCTACCAACAGGACTATTTTTTTTCATACTCTTAGTTCATTTAATGTATATTTCTTTATTACTTACTTTACTTATCTAGCAAATATATTATTATTCATGTATTTTGTTTAATTTTCTTAGTACCTGGGCTGGCTGGAGGTAAGATGTCATCTTCAGAAGAAGACAGTAAAATTGACCTCCTGGATACTCCTGCAAATGTAAAAAAGAAACTGAAAAAAGCTTTCTGTGAACCCGGAAATGTTGCAGACAATGGAGTCTTAGCTTTTGCTAAGCACGTAATTTTTAGTGTTATGAAGCCTGGAGAAAGTAAGCCTCATATAGTTGAGATATATATATTTTTTTCTATAAATAAATATTCTATTCTATTTACTCCAGATCACATGTTATTGGTTTTCATTAAGTATCTTTCATTAAGTATTATAATTCTTAGGCTTGTATATATTGCTGTTATTTTTTTTATAATAACTTTGTAGAAATTAGAATTGAAATTAGTATAATTTTGATATTGCTAGATCTGTTTTTGTTCGTATGTATTTATTATTTATTATTGAAAAGCTATATATCTTGTTAAAATGTCCCTAAAATACTCAAAGTATATCCATACATTTGCATTTGTTCTAATTTATGTTTTACTTTACTGAATTGATATTATTTCAGAATTCATTGTTGAAAGGAACGAGGCAAATGGAGGTAATCTTGAATTTAACAATTACTCTGACTTAGAAGACTGTTTTGCCTCAGAAAAATTACATCCTGCAGATTTAAAAGGGTCTGTAGAGAATTACATAAATAGGCTACTTGAACCTATTAGAAAAACATTTGAGACTCCTGAGTTAAAAAAACTTGTCGCTAAAGCTTATCCCCCACCTAGCAAAAACAGTAAGTTCCTTCAATAGTTTTCTAATTTAGCTAATTATAAAATACATATTTTTTGTACAATTTATAGGCTGAGACTTTTTTTATCAGTGTATTTCTATATTTTATTATTATATTTCATAATAATAATTCATTATTAGTCTTGTTGTAATTTCTTATCTAACCTAAGTTATGGATTTTTTCTTAATGATCAGATTAGCTTCTTTTTCTACACAGGCAGCAAGCCTAAGAATGATAAAGCAATTATAAGAATGTGTAGCCACATGCAAAATTTGTGTATATTGTAAATATATGATTTGGTAAATAAAATCTTTATGAAATGATAAAAATTATGACTTAAGTTCTTTTTTAATTTTTTTTTTGTCATTAAACTTAAACCTCTATAATTTTATATAATTATCAATGAAAAACAATTTATTAAAAATCATAAATATTGTTAAAGCAAATTTTTGATTTAAAAAATCTGATTTTTAGAGCTGGATGTTTTTTTTTTTCAATATTAAATTGTTTTGTTTTAAAACTTTTAATTCCTTTATTTTTTTAATGTAGAAGGAGGTGGCAGTGCAGGTTCAGAAGATGAAATCGCTCCACATAGACTGGATATAAGAGTTGGAAAAATAGTTGAAGTTTCACGGCATCCTGATGCAGACTCTCTCTATGTTGAAAAAATAGACTTGGGTAATTACTATTAAAAACCTAAACAGATAATTACATTATGTGTCATGTAACTCTCATTTTCAATACTTTTATTCCACTAGAAACCTTGGAATATTGTTTCCAAAGTAGCTGGTGAGTACCTGATTGATAAGCTGTTTCTTACTTGTCAGGAATATTGAGTATACTTTTACCAATCTCTGATATATGATTATAAGGAAGAATACTCTGTTTTTTGAAAAATTTCTGAAATGTATTAGACTTAAAAGATTAGTGAAAGACTATCATGCAGGAACTGCATAAACTATTAAAAAACAAGATATTCCCTGCTTCCCTGGCTTCTAGATAGACACAAATAAGAAGTTTGGGGGTAGTTGAGCACTAAATCCTTGCACTTCTTCTTTAAGTATATTTCCTATTGTGCCTTTTGTAAATATTCTGTAGCTCTTTAAATTTAGAAAATTAAATTTTACTTCTATTATTTTTAATACATTTTCTCATAACACTACTAATATTGAAGATATTAATAATAATTCAATTTGCTTTTCCCCTTGAACTTTCTTCCTGATTTTATTTTAAAAAATTAACCCATCTAATTGAAAAAAAAAATATATATAAACAAATAAAAACCCTGTTACTTACTTAGATTAGATTGATATATTGTTTGGGCAATAAACATCACGGTTATGCTCTTTTAGTAGTTTTTATTTTATTTTACATCTGTTTTTATTTAAGAGTTGTTACGAATCAGCATAACTATTTCTATTAGCTTTAGGTTTAATTTTTTATATATTTATTTTTATTAAACATTGTTCAACTAATTTACTTCTTACTTGTACTATCCACTCTTTTTAGTCTCTGCTACTTTGTTTTATTGTCTTTACTTTTAATAATTATTTTTATATTTAATTATATCTTATATTCTATAACTCACTTCATAGCCTATTCTATAAGTAAACTTTTAAGGGGATTTAAACATACACTGAATAGTAGTGTAATAATACATATGTTATATATTTAAATTACAATTTATATTGTTAATATAGTAGCTTTGTTCATATTACTAATTTATAAATTAATCATATTAACTTTAGTAATGTTTTTAAAAATAAATATATCTTATGCATGTTACTTACATTGTAATAGATTCAGCATAAACATAATGGCATATTTTTATAATAGACTAAAATAAGCACTTAATCATAATTCCATATAGATTATAAATTCAAATGGAGAGTTTTTTTGACTGCAGAGATTATTAGTGGATGTTTTTTGTTGGTGTTTGGTCAAGTTAGATCCATAAAATACAATTTAAAAATGTGTATTTTATACTTATCTACTAAGATTTCAGCTTAAATTGTAAGCCATCTTCAGGGCTGTTGAAATTTCCTATTGTCATAAGAAAATCATAAAATTAAATATATCAGTAAATTAAATTATTTACATTATTATTACATAGAATTACCAAAACTAAAAGTAATGTGATATCAGATGTTGCGGGGAACAAAAAATTAACAACTATGTAGAAAAATTCCTTCCCGAATGATGTGTTTAGTAAGGGCAGTTTTTATTAGTTTTTGGACCGCACGGACAGCCGAAGATACACAAAGAAGGCATACCTATGAGGCCCATCGTCTCGACTATCGGCTCACCAACATACTACGTAGCGAAGTACATCGCAGAGAAGCTGAAGCCTCACGTCGGTAACACTGAACACCACATTAGGAACTCCAAACACTTCATCAGCATTCCTCAAGACATTAGAATCGAAGCACATGACATCCTCGTTAGCTTTGACTTGAAGTCCCTCTTCACCAAGGTCCCCGTTGAAGAAACTCTGAACCTGATGTAGAACCTCCTCACGGAAGAAGAATTTAGTCTGGCCAAGTTAAGTCTCCAATTGACCTACTTCCTCAACAACGGCAAGTACTACTCACAACTTGTAGGAGCAGCCATGAGATCACCACTAAGTCCACTCGCAGCCAACCTGTACATGGAAGACTTCGAACGGAGAGCCCTCGACTCTGCACCACAAGCGCCGGTCTGCTGGTATCGGTGCGTCGACGATACGTTTGTCATCTGGAGGCACGGTTGAGACTCGCTGGAAGGGTTCCTTCAACACTTGAACAACATACACAAGAACATCCAATTCACCATGGAACTCGAAGAAGAAGGAAGACTACCATTCCTGGACGTACTCGTAACAAAGAAGGATCACCTCTTGAGCCACTCAATCTACAGGAAACCCACCCACACCGACAGATACCTACATGCCACTTCACACCACCACCCGGCTCAAAAGGAAGGAGTCATCAACACTCTACTTAACAGAGCGGAGATACTCTCAGAACCAGCCCATCTGCTGAAAGAAAGAAGACACTTGAAGACCGCCTTCATGAAGAATGGCTACGACCGCAACACTGTAGACAAGGTCCAAAGGAAAAGAATTGGGCAGCTCAACAGGGAAGAGCGGGGCGCTGAAGAATTCCGAGGACAAGTGTCCATCCCCTACGTCAAAGGGACAACAGAGAAGATCGCCCGGATACTCAAAAATCACAAGATAAGAACAACGTCCAGCACGTACAGGAAAATAACAGACATCCTTCGGAAACCTAAGGATAAACTTGGACTTCGGACTCCAGGAATATACAAGATTCCCTGCTCCTGCAGAACTTCTTACATCGGCAAAACTGGAAGGACGATAGACACATGCCTCAAAGAACACATCACAGACATTAAACACGGACGCACGGAGAGGTCAGCTCTAGCAGAACACTTCGCCAACACCAGCCACCACATCAGATTCTAAGACACTTCAGTACTGGCCCAGAAAAGCAACTACTATCGACGGACCATCAGAGAAGCCATCGAAATAACGAAGAACCCGAAATATATCATCAGGGAAGACAAATACAGACTCAGCAAGAACTGGAAACCAGCGCTAATCGATAAGAGGATCCAGCCAATCAGTGTCCAGCTACCTGACTACTCGAGAGACTAGCCGCCGGATGACAGTATCAACCAATGGGAAGGCAGGCTTTGCCCAAGGACAGAACGGCGCCGGGTATAAGTACCCCTGGATTTGAAAACAGCTCTCATTCTCAATTCAGCCCTGAAGAAGCCATCACAGGATGTGCGAAAGCTCGGCAACTATCAACAACTTGACACGGTCCAACCCGGAAGAAGAAACTGTAAATACATCTGACGACCGTGGAAGCCTACGTGAACAACAGTATACAGGATGTAAAGAATGGGCCCGAGCACACTACCTTGTGGAACTCCCGCCTCCACTTGGTAATATTCGGAGTAATCTAATCCTTGTCGGACCCTGAAGAATCGATCAGTTAGGTAGGAGCAAAGGATAAGTTAAAGGGTGCTTGGGAGGATGGATTTTAATTTGAACAACAGTCCGCGATGCCAGACCCTGTCAAATGCTTGTGACACATCGAGGAAGGGAAAAAAAAAGAGGAAAATTAGCAATCTACAACACGAAACACCTGTTGGACCGTGGAGTGTTTGGTTCGGAAACCAAACTGGTGTTTTGGAAGTATATGGTGATCATCTAAGATTGGTATCAGCCTTTAATCTTGAGGCTGAGAAGAATCTTCTCAAAGACCTTTGAAAAGAGAGAAAGCAAGCTTATTGGGCGATAGGAAGAAGGATTACTTGGGGGTTTGCCAGGCTTTGGGAATAGGATTACGGTAGATAACTTCCACAGGAGAGGAAAGTGGGTTTGGAAAATGGTGTTGTAGAGGTAGGTGAGGAAAGTTACTGCTTTATTGGGAAAGTAGTTTAGAATTTGGGCTGTAATAAGATCGTACCCGGGAGACTTGCGTTTAGGCTAGCAGGAAAGGATATATTTGACCTCAGAGGAGGTGATGGCTTTAGGAGGTGGAGACAGAGAATCAAGGGGAAGAGATATAGATCGAAGAGGGGAATCAAGGAATTCTTCTACCTCCGTGCTCTTAGAATGGTTTTCTGGGTGAGGAGTGAAAGTTTTCTGAAGATGACGGCTGAAAACCTAGGCTATGTCTGCATCGGACACTGCCCAGGTGCCATCATTGTGGGGGAGTGGTATTTGAGGATTTTTCTGGTGGCAGTCCAGAGGGATTTGTCTCTCGTTGTGGGTGAGGAGAGATGATCGTTGAATTCCTTGTTGTGATAGGATCTCCCCTGTCAGTAAACGGCTCAGTTTGTTATATGCTTGGTAGTCGGTTGGGTGTTGTGTTCTCTGTCATGTGGTTCTGGCCCGTCTTTTAGGTAGTATAAGAGTCTGTATATGGATGGGAAGAGGTTTGTTGTTTAAAGAATTGGGATTTAGATGTTTTTTGGAGGTAGGTTTGGATGCTATCCAGCACGTTGAATAGCAGAGGTGAAGGATTGTACAGCATCGTCAAGGTCTTGCGGGGATTTTAAGGAAATTCTGAGGTCTATGGCGCCTTTAAGGTGGGATTTGAACCTATCCCAATCAACTTGGCCGTTAACCAGTGACGGAGGAGTCGGTTTTGGGATGGGTTGTAGTGACATGGTCAGGAGTACGGGACTGTGATCAGAAGAAAGGTCGTCCTGGTAAAGGATTGGAGTGGATGTAGGCTTTAGCAGACAAAAAAGTCAATGAGATCTGGTACTCGATTGCCATCTGCAGGCCAGTAAGTGGGAGTATTCGAGGAGAGGGTTGTGAAAAGCCTGGAGGAAAGGGAAGTGTTCAGGGTACAATCACGGGATTTAGTCGTCCTGGAGCCCCATTGTAGATGTTTCGCATTGTAGTCGCTGCCAGCGAGGAAATGGGAGCCCAGTGAATCAAAAAATTGATTGAACTGAGCAGAAGTTATAGGTTTGTTTGGGGGACAGTACACTGCCGTAAGGGTGATAGGAAAAGTGAAGGTTGAGAGTGACACAGTGGTAGATTGGAGATAGTCTGTAGGATTGGAGGGTATCAGGTGATGGAAGAGGTCGCTGCGAATCAGAAGGGCTGTCCCACCATGGGCTTTCCCATCTGGGTGGTCGGTCCTATAAGTTCTGTACCCTGGTATATTGATGTATTTTCGTGACGTAAGTCGTGTTTCTGTTATAAGTGCGATGTTAACATTTCTATTACTGAGAAGTAATGTCAGTTCGTGTTTATGTGTATGTACTCCGTTGGCATTTCATTAGAGAAATGTGAGGAATTTGCTGGTGTGGGAATTCATGGTTGAGGTACAGGAAAGCGGGCAATTAGGGCTGTAATGAGATTAATGAGGGGATTTAACATGGACTCCATCATGGATTGGGTTCTGGCAAAAAAGTTTTCCATGATAAAGTACATGTTGTAGGAAGTAGGAGGTGGAGAGGTTTGGGAATCAGCCGCATGATGTTCATGGGGTGCTGGCTGCTGCTGAGGGGGTTGTCTCTGCGGCAGTAGCGGGGTTCTGTCTTTCAGCTGGACCTGTCTGGCGGCACAGGAGTAAGAGAGATTCTCCTGAACGTACCTTACAGGAGCACTTGTGCAGGGCTGGTGATGGGCAGGCTCTCCTCGCTGGGGCTGGGTTGGACGTCCTAGCTGACGTTGATTAGAGGGCTCCCTCTGAGACTGGGCCAAGGGTCCTCGCTGTTGTTGAGCCGAGGGTCCTCGCTGGCATTGGGCTGAAGGCTCACGAAGCGTTCGTTTCCTCAGCTGCTGATATGCATCACAGCCTTTATAGTTAACTGGGTGACTTGGAGCAGAGAGCACAGGTGGCTGGAGTGTCCACACTCACATACAGACATATTTACCTTCTTGAATAAGTAGATATTATGTTTGGTTTTTTTTCCTTTTTGTATGTGTGTGCATGCATATATATATATATATA
>KZ807368.1:172565-186513 GCA_000696205.2 Oncopeltus fasciatus | reverse complement strand
ACACACACACACACACACACACACACACACACACACACACACACACACACACACACACACGCGCGCGCGCACACGCACGCACGCACACACACACACGCACGCACGCACACGCACACACACACACCAAACACACTGCATCTGTTAAAACTTTTAATAACTGTACTGCATTAGGAGGGATCCCATGATTAGTAAAATTCTAATCATGGGATCCCTCCTATGCATTCTTTCCTAATGTTTTGTATAATAAAAGGGCTTTTACAGCTGTCACATATAGGTTGTGGTTTTTTAAGTATAAAATACAAATGAGTCATGTTTATGTGACCTATCCCCTAGTTTTTACTATTTCTTCCCTTTGTTTGCCTCTCATTGTGCTGCTCCACTTCTTTGTCATTGTTTAATGCTTCTTAAATTTATTAGTAGGTGATACTTCTGCCCACATTAATTCCCAACTGTTCGTAACTTTCCTTTTTAACTAATTTTTAGTGCAAGGGAACAGAATAAAAAATCTAACTGTCCCAGCCAGGACAGTGTCCTGGCTGGGACAGTTAGATTTTTTATTCTGTTCCCTTGCACTAAAAATTATCTAAATTTACGTGGGATTAAAGACCACAAAATAAATAATATTTATAAAATTAAAATTAAAATTAAATTAAGAAGAGTCATTTAAACAGCTTGACAATGTCAGCTCCTCCGAGCATGAGCGATATATTCGTCGGCCTCGGAGGTTGGACTCTCGACACTAGTGCGGGGAATTTAATAACTTATCAGACTTGTCTCGGTAGCATAAGTGGTAAATGCACCGGCCCGGATAGCAGGGGATCCAGGTTCGTGTCCTGGCTGGGACAGTTAGATTTTTTATTCTGTTCCCTTGCACTAAAAATTATCTAAATTTACGTGGGATTAAAGACCACAAAATAAATAATATTTATTTCCTTTTTAACCATTTACTAATATCACGTGCATCGTAGATTTGTAATGGAGGTTCATTCATATTTTCTGCTTCTTCTTCTTCATATTGGCTACTCAATTTGCTGCTTTGTTTTCTGGGATTCCTCTGTGAGATAGTACCCAAAAGAATTTTACTGTTTTATTGAGGTCATGAAGTATGTTAAGGTATCTATGTATCTTGTTTATGGAGAATCTTAGATTTTAATTATTTTAGTATTTTCCAGAGCAAATAAACAGCCATAGCTTATTAGTATTTTTTTGCAATTGTTATCAATTGCAGTATATTTGGCTTTTGCTATTGCTTGGAGTTCTCTTATGTATATTGTAATGTACAGAGTTAGATTATATTGTTTTACTGTGTTGTTATTTACTACAGAAAATCCCATATCCCCATTAATCTTAGAGCCGTGAATATAAATAGCTTCATAATGTGACTATTTGTTGTGGTTTGAAATTATCTCTTTTTTAGAATTTCAGGCTTCAAAATTGCAATTTTTTCAGGCTTAAATGAATATTAACTTTTGTATTTCTCATGGTTTTTGTCTAATGGCTAACAGAGTTAGATCTTTTTCCCTTATTTATTTTAATTTTCATATTTTAACCTTGATGATTTCCTAATATATTTGAAGAAAAAGACCAGGTTAAAAATGTGATGAAAATGAAAAGCCGCTATTACCCTTAAATATAGAATAGTGAATTTTATTATTTGTGGAAAACTTTCATTCGGATGCCAATAAATCGTATAATTATAAATAGTGTAATATTTTAAAAACTTTTTCATTTGAAGACATAATTCTTTATATGGATCCAACAAGAAATGTTTCAACTAATTTAATGTACTTATTTGGGTATGTATTTGTTATTTACTATTTTCAAACCCTACAAACATGTTAAAACTAACCTAATATATTATATAATAAAAATAATTTTATTCAAATGAAAAATTAAGCATAACCAAATAAGCACATTATATTGGTTGAGACATTAATTATAGATCCAAATCTTTGTCTTGAAATTAATACTATTAGTGCCAAGAACTAGATGCATTAAGAAATAGTTATTTAAATAATCAATTTTAAAAAACGTTATATAAATAACTTTTTCTTTACTCCTTATTACTTCTATTAATTTTTTAAATTTTCTGTTTGCTTAGGAGAGCTTCAACCACGGACCATTGTAAGTGGCTTAGTCCAGTTTGTTCCTGAAGATGAGATGCAGAATCGAAATGTTGTTGTTCTTTGTAACCTCAAACCAGCCAAGATGAGGGGAATAGAATCTTGTGGGATGGTTCTTTGTGCATCTCAGTAAGTGTCAGTTAATTGCTTTTTCAGTTATAATTTAAGTTACAACATAATATTTTTTTTTATGGTATTTTATTTATTGCATTGTTAAGTGGCATTTTTGCATTACTTTTATGAAGAAATTTTTTCTCAAACAATTTTTAACAGAGGTATGCATGTAGACCTTACATGGTTGCTCTTATGAATTCTTTAAACTGTCCACTTTTTTTTTTCTGATAAAAATGATCTACTTCTACTAAATATATATTTAATCCAATTTTAAATGTGGTTGGTCACATAAATTATATTAATTTCACAATTAAGAGAGTGCCTTAATGTGAATCCATTGGTTTTGAAAGTATTTGGACCCTTGGTTGTAACAATCTTTGTAGATTAGTTATAGAGGATTTTGGATTATGTTATCAAATCTTTATTTATCTTCAAAATATTCAGTGCTGTTAACTTGTTTGATAGTAAATAGAAATCGTCTATGTTTAAATCCCAGAAAAAATGAACTATATGAATTCTATACTTTCATTGCTGGTATATTTAAGTTGATTCACTTAGATTTTTTTTTTATTTTTAGAACATACTCATACAGTGCATCAGTATCCATTATATAACATTTTTATTTATATGTTTTATAAATATTATAAGTAAATTAAGATATGTGTTAGTGTTTAAATAATAAAGCTTTATTTGTTTACATTGTATTTTTAAAATTTTTAGTGAAGATGCACAAGGGAAAAAAGTGGAACCATTAAATCCTCCTGAAGACTCCCAACCTGGTGATCGCGTATTAGTTGAAAATTTTGAATCAGGCTCACCTGATCCTGTTCTAAATCCAAAGAAAAAAATATGGGAAAAACTTCAAGTATGTTTTAGAATAATTATTATTTCTTTAAAGTTCCTTATTACTCATATTATGAAGGACAAATAGCTAAGCAAGTTAAAGCATGAGTTTTATTCTCCATATGCTTGATTTTCTTTTATAAAAGTTGAGATTATCTTTTAGTTTTATATATATATATATAATAGTATAAGTAGTTGAAATTTGTCATAATTGTTCAATTTATGACTTTTATTTTTTTCTTTTTCCAGGTTGACTTAAAGACATCTTCCACTTGTGAAGCAGTTTGGCAAGGCAATCCACTTTTTACATCGAGGGGGAAGATCACTAGTAAATCATTGAAAGGAGTTCCTATCAAATAGTAAATCTTTAAATTATTGCCAATATTGATATAGAGTGCAATATCAGCTCCTTCAGATATATTCAGAAGACGAAATTTTTCCTTTATGATCAGTGAACAGAGCCAAGATTTATTTTTCATTAATGTAAGCCATTTTACCCTGACTATGATTTGGACAAAGTATAATTAGTCTAGTTCCAATTTACTTTTCATGAGTGGAGCAACACACATTATTTCTCAAAGCTTTTTATTTAGTACTTAGGATTGTAATATACAAAATTGTAAATGCTTGGTAGTGTTTTATTTTGTATTTTTTACATTTTCATGTTTAATGTTAAAATTTCATATGAAAAACAACAAGTTTCAGGATTCATTCATTTTTTTCATCAAAATATTTTGCTCCTTGTAGCCCTTTCCATGCCTTGGACCTGCTTATGTAAGACTTTTTCAAGTAATTATGAGTCTATTTATTCATCAGTTATGTATTATAGAAGCATAAAATCAGTAATAGATAAGAGTAATTAAAGATTGTCCGAAAATGAAATTATTTTAATCATTGTTAATAATCAAATTTAAAATTCTTTTATAACTGAGATAAAAAAAAGTGCATTTATGCTTTCTTTTGTCTTAAAGTTTTTTATACATTAGGTCTGATTACTACTCTCATTAGAGACCTCTGTTTTAATAACTTTTAATCTTTCTTATTTATTAATTTTTGTAATGCCACTTATTTTGAGCAATAAATTTTTATTGTAAAATAAATTTTAAATGTATTATGGTTTTTTTTTTTTTTTTTAAACCATTATTTGATCTCCTATTCAATTTTGTTTTGGAAAATAAAGATTTATTTATTGTTTTCCTGTACCTAAACATATTAGCCTTGAAGAACACAGGCTTTAATTTTTATTTATCAATTTATTTTTAGTGATTCCGAGTATTTTCATCTTTATACAAATGATCTCATTTGAAATTTTGGGCTAATTTTTAAGAAAACATTGCATGAAAAATAGTTTCTCAATTAATATTGATTACTTTACTTCAATGAAAAATATTTTACATGGGAAATGAAAGTGAATTTTTTATGGAAAAACCTAAGTAAAATGTAATATGAAAAAATAACAAAAATATTTCATAAGAATTTTAAAAAATAAGTAATGTTTTGATAAAATGAGCGTTTTGGTGAATGTAAGTAAAAGAAAATAAAGTTTTTATGAAGATATTTTATGAGATCCAACAATACTTAAAACTTGCCTTCATTTCTATGAGAAGGGGCAGATTAAACCAAAAACTTCTTAATTTTGGATCCTTATTAGGCACAGGGTGACAAACAGAGCTGGCTTAACTAAACTGGTTTTTAGTCAGTCTTAGTTTAGTTATTGGTCAAAGGTGAGAAAAAGAGAATTGAGGGGTTAAAACACTATATTTCTAAGAACAAGATGGAGATTCCGAACCCAATCCTAATTTTTTTATTTGTAAACTTTAATTTGTAATAACCATTAGAGTCCTCTTTTTAGACACAGACTTGAAAGAAAATCATGGAGCTCAGGAAAATTTTTAAGTAAAGTTCACTCATTCACTATTTTACTGATTCACTGAAAGTATATTCTGATTATTATTTCACTGCTAATGCTGAAATGAATACCTCTTATTTAAGTAATAATTATGTCTATTAATGCATTAAATTATAATGAGGGTTTCTTGTAAATCTTAATTCCTGATAGTCTAATTTTAGTAGTATGTACTTAAATCATTTACATATAATTTAAATTTAATTTGATAATTTATTATTTCCCTTAGCAATCCCGAGCGCTTGTACTTTATTGAACCCAGAACCCGTCTTCCAGCCTTGATAACCCGATAAGGGATTGATGACATATTAATGCAGATGACTTAGCATAAATATTATTTTATTTTTAATTAGTTCTGAAGATGAAACTGAAACTATATTGAACTTGACTGACCTATTTGAAGGTTTACATGAACCCATCTTATGGGTTCCTAAACCAGCCAAGTCTAAATGTACACAAACTAATTCTAGTGAAAGTGCTGTTCGCTTGACAGTTATTTCAGAAGTTCTTATGACAGTATCAATAAAGCACACTTGGTTTGTAGATAATGGAGCCACTCACCATATTATTCATAGATTAGATTGGTTTAAAACTTTTGATAAATTTAATAATAATGATCATGTAATAATAACTGCTGATGGTACACATATAAAGGCCATTGGTCAGGGATCTATTGATATCCAAGTTTTTTTGGGAAGAATATTGAAGAAATTTATATTAACTAATGTATTCTATGTAATTATCATTTTCAAAAATTTATTTTCGGTCCTAGCTGCTCAGGATCAGAGACCAAAGAACAGATTTTAATCTACTAATCTCAAGTGTAAATTGATTGAAGGGAAAGAAACTCTTGTTTCAGGCTCTCGACAAAGATTTGGTGGGCTTTATCAATTAAATATTACAGTTATCCCTATAGGTCAAGACTCTAAAGCTTTAAGTAACCAATCCATCTCATTCAACAAACATGATTTACTCCAGCTTTATCATGAAAGAATGGCTCATCAAAATAAACGTCACATTAATGATGCCATTAAAAAGGATTTAAATATTGATGTTCCACTTGACGTGAATTGTGCAAGGGATGCATTAATGGAAAGGTTCATAGGTTAAAATTTGCTAAAAGGAAAAGAGCTTAAAATTCAGCTCTGGTGATACACTCTGATATATGTGGTCTATTTGAAGCATCTAAAAGTATGGGTAAGTAGTATGGGTAGTAAGGACGCGCCAGGTATCTCATTAAATTCCCTCTACATTAGCGAGAGCCTAACCTACGAAAAAGACAAGAACTTCGTCTTACACTCGAAGGAGCTGACATTGTCATTTGATTTTTTTTCTTTATAAATATTTTATTTGGTTGTGGTTTTTTATCCAACGTAAATTTTAAACAATTAATGAGAGGGAATAGAATAAGAAATCTAACTGTCCCAGCCAGGAATCGAACCTGGATCTCCTGCTATCCGGGCCGATGCACTTGCCAAGTGTGCTACCAGGACGCGCCAGGTATCCCATTAAATTCCCTCTACATTAGCGAGAGCCTAACCTACGAGAAAGACAAGAACTTCGTCTTGCACTTGAAGGAGCTGACATTGTCAAGCTATTTGTCGACGCTCGTCATTTACTTTATAAATATTTTTTTGGTTGTGGTTTTTTATCCCACGTAAATTTTAAACAATTAATGTTTAAAAAAATTAATGCTCTCATTAATTGTTTAAAATTTACGTGGGATAAAAAACCACAACCAAATAAAATATTTTCTATAAAATACCTTTTCTGTGATAATGGTGGTGAATTTAACAATGAAAGAGTGCACAGTATCTTAAGGTCAAATGGCATTGAGGTGAAATGCACATTACCATTTTCTCCGGAAAAAAATGGCTGTGCAGAAGGGGAGAATAGAACGTTGGTTGAAGCTGCTAGAGCCCTTATTCATCCTGGAAAAGAATTAATGACTGAAATGATAAATCGAACTGATGTGTCCTCTATCAAAGGAAAATCACCCTTTGAACTATGGACTGGATAAATACCTTATATTAAACATCTACGAATAATTGGATCTAAATGTTGGATGCATGTTACCAAGATTAAAAGGAAAAAATTTGGTAAAAAGGCACAGGAAGGAATCCTATCGGTATATGATGGTGATAATGGATTTAGAGTTCTGTCCCATAATAAGCTCATAAGATCCCGTGATGTAATATTTCAAGAATGAACTACTACACTCAAGATAAGAAAATTTGTGACTCAAGAGCAAACAGCGGATAGTTTTACTAAGCCCCTTCACAGTCCTCGACTATAAAAGATCGATGAAGAACTGGGACTGTGTATGTGTTAGATAGACGGAAAATTTTATTATGATTAAACAATGAAGGAAGGTGTTAAAGTACATAATAGGTTATGTATATTATACATTATTTTAATATAAAACTTTTTGTATTAAAAACCATCTAGAAGGCAACGTTACCTCATATATGGTTATCTGTGTATGTGAGTTATTAAAAGTTAGTCATGGCGTACTGTGTTCCTATCTCTGAATAATCCCTTCATAAGGCTTTTATGTATTATTTAAAATATGGATCATGGTTCATCATACGTGAACAATTCTTTGCACTTTTCATATATTTTAATTGCTGAGCGCTTACAAAATTATTGATTCCATCTTCAAAGCTCAGTCACCTTTTTGTGAGTGTACCTTCCTTGGCAGCTCTAGGCGCACTCATAAAAAGGTGACTGAGCTCCAAAGATAGAATCAATGATTTTGAAAGTTCTTAAAGCAATTTTAATGTATGAAAAGTGCAAAGAATTGAATGTCATTTGACAACCCTAATAAAATAAATCCATTCTAAAGGTTCTGCTACCAAGATTATTTGAACAAGGAAAACGTTTGCTACTACTATATTTTATTATATTTTCCATGTATAATGTAATATATATTTATGAGAAGTTTTAACTCTTATTAATAAAAATAATATTTCCTCCAATTCTATCTACTTGACCAAAATAAATGAGTTAGTGTTCTTGAGAGTGATTATGTTTGTCAATGCTGTATTAGGTAGATTCAGGTTTCTAGAACAAAACTAGGCTTATTGTGTTTAAATATAATTAGACAGCCTGATTTTGTGAGAAACATCTGAGAATCACACAATGCTCCCCACATTTTTCAGGCTGAATTTAATAATTTTTCTTTCAATTAGAATCAATAAAAAGTTCATTAAAACCGAGATGAACAGAAGAAATGCCTAGAATAGACAATGGTTTTCAGTCCTTGATGCCAAGATGACATCGTCGCATTTAGTGAATCAATGGACTAAGTTTGTTCTCATGAGAAATCCACTGTGTAAGCCTCTTACATTTTACATATAATATATCCAATAAATTTTTTTCTAACTTAAATAACATCATAGATATTACTAATATAAATTTTGAACACCTTTAACCCCTCGCTCTTAATAAATTTTATCCAAAAATGACAGAAAATGGGCTTGCAATGATACGCCTACATACTGAATTTAAATTACATTTTAAAAATTAGAGGTCCTGCCCAACTCTTGAATTTACATTATTAAATATCTTTCTTAAAATGCATTTTTAAAAATTATTATTTATTGGATATAAATGTTTTAAAATTTTATTTTACACCTATGTTGTTCTATACATTTTTTTTCATAACACTAATAATAAGAACATATTTAAGATTTTAAATTTTAGTTCCCCTCTAGTTGAAGGCCACTTGGCCACCCCTCCCTTTTTCAACCAATATTAAACTCATCGAATGCTTTGCAAAAACAAGATTAAATATCAAATTAAGTTTCATTATTTCAAAAATTTTGGACACTAGATTGTCTTCAGACAAATATGATCCACTTGTTTATATCTATATAAGTATAAATATTTTACAGACCATATTTTTAGCATCTCGTAGGATCGTTGAAGATCCGTAGAAATTTATTGAAAGTTTTATCATGTGAAAGCTTGATAGTAATAATAATGATAATTGTGTATGTGTTTTTGTGATTAAAACTCAAAATATTTAAAAAAATCTATCATGAGAACATCAATAGGAACATTCCTTCAGAAATCGCTAATACGAGCATTGGGGAAAATAAATTCGAGAATTTGACAGGCCTCTCTTTTAAAATTCAAAGTCTTTTTTCCTGCCGTTTTAGAAGGTTCGATATCCTCTTAAGCTCTTGAGTCCCCCACTGCTGCCATTGATGTTGTGTTCAGTTTTTAGGATGTGATGTGGTGTGGCTGGTCTAGAAATTCTTTAGTTTAAGTGAATGGCAATGAGGCAAATGTCTGGTGTGTACAATGCTTGGATGGAGTGTAAATTCTGATGGAGACGCTATAAAAACACCAAGATCTAGAATTCGATTTAGTTTCTTACAAGTTATTTTTCTTGCAACTCCAAGATCTACCATATATAGTTCAGGTCTCCCAATATAAATGTGGGAACTCCAGTAAATATATTGTGGAAGTCTTATTACATTAAGGGCAAATGTTTAGGTGGTTTAAGCTGCAACTACCTGAAGAGGAGTATTGTTTTTCATATATAGTTCAACACAGATACAATCTATTTGTTGGAGGTCATATGCTGGAAGTGAGTGATGTGCCACTGAGTTTCTTACAAGAACTGCCACTTTGCTAGTAACTCCCTTTGCAGAATCTTGTCTATATCTTTGATTTTGGAACGATCTCCAGATAAGAGATACGTTTCAAATATACACACCACCTGGATACTCTCACTGTGAAAGAGTTCTTCAAAAATTAGGCGTCTGTATAATCACCCCTTGCATTCCAGTTTAGGCGCGTCAAAGTTCTAGGTCTGTTTGTGTTTATTTAGAGCCATATTTATTGATTAAGCTTTGAATTAGATTGCCCTTTTACTGGTTCTCTAATTTCAGTGATATTTTGGATGGTAGCCTGGTAAGTAGTTTCGAGAATATTTGTGTTGAGAGGGATAGACCAAGAATTATTAAGTAGAGGAGGGGCGAATTGATGAGACCCACAAGGAGGAACTTGTGTTCGAACAGGTTGGACTCCCTTCTGTCGCCTCTGCTGGACGAGACGTTTCTTGAGGCCTCTGTGGGTGGGGTAGCACCTGTAGCTGGCCGAGTGATCTTCGCCGCAGTTAGTGCAGATAGCAATGAAGTTCAATCTGAAAGAGGTGTTAGGCTGGAGAGAAGGGCAGTGTGGGGACCTGCATGACGGCAAATGATAGTAGTTTCGGGTGTGGTTGTACCTATTGCAGTTGGTGCACTAGGGGATTTGCCTAGGTAAGGCAAGGCTCAGCATTTACCACGTAATGGTAAAAGTGTTCAAGCTCAAAGATCTTAACATCTATTGTACTGGTAAGTACTATGGAACAGGACTGAATATATTGTTAAGGCGGGTCCCTTTTTCTAAAGAGTAGAACTTCGCAAGTTCTATTTTGATCCCATCATTTGTGAGAGGCATCATTAAAACAAACAATTTATTTTAATCTGGGTTAAGAAACAATATCATTGAATATTATTTTCTTTGTAGAAGTTGTTAAGACCCTTTAGATCAATAGATAAAACGTGTATTTTAATTTTGTTCGGGTACTGGCGACCTGTAAATTCAGAATCTGGTGTATTTTAGATGTCTTATAGAATTTCCCTATAATCACTAATATCAACAAGGAAAAAGGGGGGGGGGGTTTGGAAGACGTAAGTTTGACCCCTCCTCCATAACGAATCCCCCAATGAGCATTAAAAAACAATAACACTATAATGAGAGAAAGAGAGATTATGTGAGGGGGGGGGGGGTAATTTTTGCCACGTAAAATCAATGTGGGCATTCTAGTATCATTAATTAAACCATAAAATATTGGATATATGCTTAGCTTGCTCCTAATCTTTGTGACGGACTTTCTTTTACTCATATGGTTATTGAAGTTCAAAAGAAAACTTTTTTTCCCCTTTAAACCACAAAAGGAAGAAAGAAAAAATAAGTTCAGAAGAAACAGTTTGAGATTCAATGTCAAAGCGAGGCCCCCCCCCCTACAAAGATCCAAGACTGAACATATTTGTCTTTAAATAGATTTTTATTCTAAATTTCTAAATCAATTAGTTTTAAATTATATTTATTTGAATTGATCATAATATATTTTCAGATAAATAATATTTTGTTTGTATTACGTTGGTGACAGTGTTATTGTAACCTGGCTGTTTTATGCTCTTCTTCAAATTGTTTTGTTCCTAACGGTTGTTGTTCTTGGTTTTTATAAAATTTTAGTTTATTTTTACTTTATTGTTTTAATAGTTATTGTACCTGTAATATGAGCAATAGTATAATGTTGTTCGCATGTTCAAAGTGTTTTTCTAAGCATCCTTTCGAAGAATTGTCATCTGGACAACAATTGTGCAAGGTATAGCTTTTGTTGATAATCATGTATTTCTTTTTAACCTTTAAATGCAGCAGGACAATAAGTTATGTTTTCACCTTGAAATGTTTCTATAAATAAATTATAGGTCTTAATTTGCCAAATTGCTTCTAACACTTATTGCATAACTTATTGAATTTATTAAAAATTCTATTTGATTTTTTATTTCTAGCCAAATTTTAGGTAAAAATAGCTCTTGTCAGATCATAACATTATTTAAATTCACACATCAATAAAAATTAATAATTGCTTCTATTTTCTTTTATTTATTTGGTTAAAATCCATTTTTGAAGCAGCAGAGTCATGCTTTTCATTGGTTCTAGAATTTGTTTGTAAGCTTATCTTTGGATCCTAGCTAAAGATGATTAATAGAAGACAAATTGATGTTGTTTTTAGTATTAAAGACAATTATAAACAGTCTTATTTTTTATATTTTAGATTAATTAATTAATTAAGGATAAGATTAATTAACCTGTTGTGCAAAATAATTTTAATGAATTCTTAATTAATAAGAATGTACATTTTTTTATAAGTAATATTTATATTTAATTTATTACAATTTATATATAAATATATGTTTACAAGAATAAATTTACAGGATTGCAGAGGTTCTTTTCCTGTTGTGAAATGTACATATTGTCGTTCTGAATTTCAACAAACGAAGTAAGTCCCATTTATTCTAATAAGTATGTGTTAATTACCTGATGAATATGTTAGTTCAAACCTGGTGGTATTAATAGTGGACATTTTCTTTAAAAGTAATTAATGAGTAATAGGTAGAAAGAATGGGTCTCAATATATGCCATTTTGGAGTTAGCCTGACAAGGCTTCTCTCTACCCACACTCACAGAAATTTACTTATCATACCTGAATAATGTTGCTCTAGAAAGCGAGGTAGTGTGTGCATTGAAGACATATTTTAATCTCCACTCTTCTTGATGTTTATAGTGTTTTAATTTTACTCTTATTTTCCTTAATTTATAAAAATGATAAAAATGTATGATATTACTCTGTTTTTTAAGAATTTTGGTTAAATTATTGAAACCATTAAATACTACTTGTTGCACAGTGAGATTCTAGCTATTGATTTCATAATTTGATTAACTAATTGAAACTGTTGAATTCATGTATTTAGATTGAAATCACTTATGGTATCATGTTGTATGTATGAGTAGATAAAATGTGCAATTGATACATAAATCAATTGATTTATCAAAACTTTGAATAGATCAATATATATATACGTGTGTTCTTTAAAATGAGACTACACTAAAAACTATTCATTTGAGTTCTATTCCAGATAGTCAATTCCAAAAAAACCAAATTTTGATTCTTGTCAACAGTGTTGATACTTTTTACTTTTGTGAGATGGTATTTAAGTATTATTGTTTGTCTTGTAAGTTACTGTTTTCTCAATTTTTTAATAGCTTAATCAATAAATAAATAAATTTTTATTTTTAAGTAAGATAACTTCTTACAAATCTGCAATACGTTTATAATATTTTTATCAGTCTAGTTAAAACTGATTTTTTTTTACTGATATTCCTAACCTATTTTAACTGTTTAGTTTTCTTTGCTATTTTTTAAAAAATATTTATTAATGTTGTTTAGGCGCGTCAAAGTTCTAGGTCTGTTTGTGTTTATTTAGAGCCATATTTATTGATTAAGCTTTGAATTAGATTGCCCTTTTACTGGTTCTCTAATTTCAGTGATATTTTGGATGGTAGCCTGGTAAGTAGTTTCGAGAATATTTGTGTTGAGAGGGATAGACCAAGAATTATTAAGTAGAGGAGGGGCGAATTGATGAGACCCACAAGGAGGAACTTGTGTTCGAACAGGTTGGACTCCCTTCTGTCGCCTCTGCTGGACGAGACGTTTCTTGAGGCCTCTGTGGGTGGGGTAGCACCTGTAGCTGGCCGAGTGATCTTCGCCGCAGTTAGTGCAGATAGCAATGAAGTTCAATCTGAAAGAGGTGTTAGGCTGGAGAGAAGGGCAGTGTGGGGACCTGCATGACGGCAAATGATAGTAGTTTCGGGTGTGGTTGTACCTATTGCAGTTGGTGCACTAGGGGATTTGCCTAGGTAAGGCAAGGCTCAGCATTTACCACGTAATGGTAAAAGTGTTCAAGCTCAAAGATCTTAACATCTATTGTACTGGTAAGTACTATGGAACAGGACTGAATATATTGTTAAGGCGGGTCCCTTTTTCTAAAGAGTAGAACTTCGCAAGTTCTATTTTGATCCCATCATTTGTGAGAGGCATCATTAAAACAAACAATTTATTTTAATCTGGGTTAAGAAACAATATCATTGAATATTATTTTCTTTGTAGAAGTTGTTAAGACCCTTTAGATCAATAGATAAAACGTGTATTTTAATTTTGTTCGGGTACTGGCGACCTGTAAATTCAGAATCTGGTGTATTTTAGATGTCTTATAGAATTTCCCTATAATCACTAATATCAACAAGGAAAAAGGGGGGGGGGGTTGGAAGACGTAAGTTTGACCCCTCCTCCATAACGAATCCCCCAATGAGCATTAAAAAACAATAACACTATAAT
>KZ807368.1:159122-172336 GCA_000696205.2 Oncopeltus fasciatus | reverse complement strand
GAGGGTTCCTTTCATATACACATATATATGGATCGAAGATTTCATGTTCCAATTTAGGTTAATGTACATCATTTCCATTTATAAAAAATAAATCCATCCCATAGAAGCTGCGGAATCTGAAGGATAACCATGATTTATTAAAAATGTATCTAAATAAGATTAAATGACAAAATTCAATTTACAATCCGGAGAGAATGATGGGGAAGGAAGAGTGGGAGAAGTGCTCACCCATTGTAGTTAGGAAACTAAATAAAATAAAATAAATTTATGCAGCAATGCTGAATCGGTAAATGACCATTGACAAAAGAAGACTGACATGGTGTCTACGTACAGGTAATACAAATCTTAACATCTCACGCAGGATGAAAACAATTTAACCTCTCCTATATCGCAAATCCCACTTGCATATAACACAGTAATTAAACATATATTTAATAAAACCTATATGGACGTAAGAACTACAGATTTACGGAGCAGCCAAACAATCAATTTCAAAGGTATGCTGACCTAAAAATCCAAAATATTAATCAATTAATGAGAGGGAATAGAATAAAAAATCTATCTGTCCCAGCCATCTCATTAATTGTTTGAAATTTACGTGGGATAAAATACCACAACCAAATTAAATATTTACTAACAACTTTCAGGACCGGTTCTATTTGTAGGTGATCTTAATTCATAATCAAATTGGTAGAGTAATGCCAATACTGACTGACTGAAGGAGAAAAGTGGTTTATCATTTTTCAAATAAAAATAATCTAATAATTTAAGGTGATATGCCTCCCACTTACATATACACACAAACTGGAATGATATCTTCTATAGATTTGAGCAACAAGGCTTAATGATGACATTTCTAACATAGCACTCATGCTCACGTGGTAGGTCCTTGATAACTCTTATGTAAGTGACCATCTTTCTAATGGGATAAATAGCATTCAATGAAACCTTAAACTTAAGAATCATGAAATATGGAAATTAAATGAAGCAGAATGGTAAAACTTTGAAAATCTAGCCCAATTTATAAAACCAGATATGTAAATGATAAAACACATGAATATATATGATATTAAAAATATTATCAATATAATCTGTTAAGCTGCTATCAAAGCTATACCTAAAACAAAGACTGCTTCTAAAAATGTATGTGTTCCTTGGTAGAACAATATATGTGATACTAATATAAGAAAAAGAAAAATTGCATCAATAGAGTGTGAAGATTATGTCTTTCAAGAAAGTAGTACAGATGAGAACATGCTGTTTTTTGGAACCTTTCTTAAATCAATGAGTTTCAAGTTATAATTGGCTCATTATATTCAAATGAGTTTATGCTGGAAAATGGTATCGTACAAGGTGTATCGAGAGTAAAATTATTTTGGTTATTTCAGCAAGGCTTTAGAAGGAAAATTCTATGAGAGGTACATGTGTTATTTACAGATGACATAATAATTTATTCTGAGGGTCGAAATATAGTGCCTCAATGTACACATGCAGAATATTCTATACAAAATTAACTACTGAATGAAAAACCATGGATTCAAAATATCCGCATAGAAATGTTAGCATTATTTTCAGCAAATGATAACTGGACACAATGAGAAACTTGAAATCAAAAAGTTTATAGAAACGGCCGACTCATTGAGTATTTAGCTTTAACTTTTGATGGACGCCTCACTTTGCTACTTAACTAAAAAATAACAGTAATAGATTATTAAACCTTTATTTGATTACTTATTAATGCACACTGTAAAGCTAATCAAACAAGTAGATAAGTTCAAGAAGCGAGAAGAAAGTGTCCAAGTGAGAACAAGTTTTCAGGCAAAATTAGTCGGTTATTGAGGATTTTGGTCAAATAATTTTGTACTACTACTTTCCTCTAGGCCAAATTTTGAGAATATATTTTCTCTTCCTCAGGGCTGGAAAAACACTCAACAATTTTTTTGACAATCGATATGATTATGCAATTTTATAATAACTAATCATATCAAAGTTGTATTTTCAGCCCTAAAGAAGAAAAAATATATTTTCAAAATATTTGCCTAGACTAAAGTATTTGTACAAAATCAGATGACCAAAATACTCAATAACCTACAAACTCCATTTTATAACATGGTCGATAACTCACACATCATATATATATTGAAAAAAATGTTCAAGAATGATAAGCTGAGTAGAAAACTAACAAAAACTAACTTCTTCTTTCTTTATTAGTTAACTCCATAGTGATCTTAAATAGTGAAAATACAGTAGATAGACCATTATTATAAATTTAAATTAAATCAATGTTTAGTGAGGTGACTTGAATGTGGGCCTGACTATTTGTAGTGTGTATGAATTATTGTCTAGTGTAAACTATTTCAAAGTGGAGGTCAACTATTCTTAACTAGTAAATTATATTCACAGTTAAGTTATAGTGCTTTATAACAATCTCAAAATATGGATTATTTTCTTCCTTCTTGAAGAAATCTATTTAACTTGAAATTTAATTAGAAATGCATTCAATTAATATATTAGTGTCTTTAAAGGATGGTTAATTTTAGCAGTTTTGAAAATAAGGTTAAATTATAACTATTACTAAGGGGATATAATCTGTTTTCTTTTTTATTTATGACCAAAACAATAACTTGTTCATAATCTAAAGGGTTATTATTATTTCTACCACCAATGAATATAGAACTCTCATACCTTATATTCTCCGTCTTCATTGGTTTCTGTACACCATCTCCCGTTGGCGAGCGCTTTCGGACATTGTCCATCTTCTGGCCGAATACATACGTTCACTGTCACGGTCCGTATTCAACTGAGTTGACTGGAGTTGAATACAGACCGTGACAGTGAACGTATGTATTCGGCCAGAAGATGGACAATGTCCGAAAGCGCTCGCCAACGGGAGATGGTGTACAGAAACCAATGAAGACGGAGAATATAAGGTATGAGAACTTGTTCATAAGTTTATTTAGGATAAATTAACTAGACTGCTTTACTATATGTCACCTTGTGATTTGTTTATATTTTAATATTACATAGGATTGTTTGGTGAGATTTGCAAAATTTTGGTTGGAATAGATTCAAGAGGTAGAATTCTCTAGCTTTATTATTTCTCCTAATGTAAAATAATTACAAGGGCTGCTCAATAGGAATGATTCTCATAATTCTTAATTAAGTCTCAGGAGCTAATATTTTACAAATTACTAAACATATTAATGTTTTTTTATATTTTCTCTTGAATTTGACCACATTACCCATGTTCTGTCATTTTTTTCTGTGATTGGAAGGATACATTATATCCTGAGGCTTTTATATTTGGAGAAAGAACTGTTAAGTATTTTTTTTTTTACTTCATACATATTCCTAATTTTTACATCTCCAAGAACTAAACATTAGTCATAACTTAATATTGAGAAATTTTAATTGTAATATTTTTGGAGCATTGTAATTATTTTCATAAATTAATATATTTTTACCCCCATCCCCTCCGATTTTCTTTCTCCCTTTTGTTTGTAGCAGAAAAATTGAAGTGGGTTAAACTCCTTCAACATGTATCTTTAAATTTATTAAATTTTTTTTGAATATAAATATATTGTACTTAGTAACCTCATTTTTTAAAACAAAGAAACTAAATTCGGTATTTAAACTTATTTTTGTTTACTGTTGGATGAGTTTGTTAATTCTTGAGATCAATTTATGTGGAAAATAATGTGAAGACCATATTAAAAGACCTTCAATATATTTGTTATTGTGGAGAGATACGAAAAATTATTGAAGATAGGTGTATAATGTAGTTTTTTTTGCATTTTTATTCTATAACTTAAAAAAAAAAATGTATATAAAGGAAAATATTTAAGAATGTAATTTCCTTTGTCAGACAGAACCTCTAATCTAAGGTATTTTGGCTTTCTGTGACAAACTATTGAATCAATTTATTTTTGGTTTGTATCAGATTAGTGGGAGGGAGAGTTTAGGGGAAAACAAAGTATACATTTAAGAAAGGAGAGTTTTTTGACCGTAGATATTATTATTAGATGATTTTAGTTGGGACCTCAGTCATGGAAATGTAAACTTAGGGACAGGACGTCCTGTCTCGTCTTCATGATAGACAGCCCTGAAGATGGCTTACAATGTAAGCCCAAACGTTGGCAGATAATCCTTTTAAAAAATACCCTTTTTTAAATTTGTATTTTTTTGGATCTACCTTGACCGAACCCCAACTAAAATTATCTAATAATATACATTCACAATTTCTTCATTTCTATTTGAGTAATGGGGAATCATATAATAAATAAGATTTTCCATTTATGTTTTGTAACATTTTTATGAAAAACACTCAATATGAAAGGTATTTAAGAATGTATGGTCCCTTCCTTCATTCCTCCTTCCTGGTCAGTCTAGTGTCTGTAGTTTTAATTTTATGTTATGTCTCTGGCTTGTATGGTAAATTTTGTTATTCAATCGTACTCATGTATATCTTTAATAAAACATAGTAAATCTTTTTAGTTTGCATAGCTCCTGCATGACAGACACATTTTCCCCACCCAACTTTTGAGCTTTATTCATAAGGTGTACGGTGATAGGGGAGGGGTGACATCATTGTCTTAGTAAGTCTTGTGGCAAGAGAATTTAAAAATCTATTTATGATGTAATTTTGCATCATAGATTTTGATGTTCTTTGGAATCTAAGTGTTACTCAATGCTCATGGCTTGATCTCAGACAATGCATGGGACATTTTATAAATTGTATTAATTTCCATTACCCTATCATAATAATCATTTACAAATTTTAAGTGCACTTTTTCTTTTTTTTCAGGTTGATGGTAAGTTGTTATGCTGGCTGTGCACATTATCCTATAAAAGAGCTCTCGCCAAAACGAAGCAAAATGATGCAGAGCGCAGAGCACAAATGAAATTGAGTAGTTCGCAGAGGCCTAATAAGACCAGCAGAGAAAACAGGTATATTATTTCATATGAACCTTCCTTTCATATGATGAATTTTATGTATAATGATAAAATAAATGAAAATTCAATGTGCAGTAATTTATATTGTTATTTTGATTGTCCGGTAAGATTCAGGGCATATTCATTCTGTCTATTTGCATCTGCAATAATTGTTAAGTTATGGTAAAAAAAAAAGCATAATAAGTTGTCTTGCAACTTTCTCTCACTCATGCTTTTAGGGGAAATTGAATTTATTCTCTATTGGAGGTTTATTTATTTCTTGAAGGTTATTTAAAAAGGACTTATTTTACTAGTGTTGTGCACTTTTAATATCTTTTTACTTGCTGAACGCTTTTGGAATCATTGATGTCATCTATGGAGCTCAGTTACCTTTTCATGAGCTTCTGTCTTGGCGACTCTAGTGCATGCTAGAGACAGTCATATAAATGTGATTGAGCTCCGAAGATGAATTCAATGATTCTCAAAGCACTCAGTAAGTAAAAATATATAAAAATTGTGTAGAATTGGTTGGGATTTGTTAACCCTAATTGTAATCATCTTCTCTCCCTTTAAAATTAAGAGTACCTCTTTTAATTTGGCTTTGCAATGTTCTTCTTTTTTTTCTTATTTTTGATCCTTCCAGTCCTCTACTATTCTTGCACTCTATCTAAGCATGGGTTTTCTTCCTCTTTGTCCACGTGGTTCCTATTTTAAGGAATTATTTTGTATATTGTTTCTCTAGCATCATCTACAAACAGTGGCCAAACTATTGAAATCATTGATTTGAATATTGATACCTTCTTTCCACTTCTTTGATTTACCAACACAGAAATTTTCATTATTATTGTTATCTATTATGTACTCTTTCTTTAAAGTAATTAATTACCTGTCTCTTAATAAATTTGTCATAATATTACTTTATTAATACATTATCAATAGAATAAAATTAAGAAAACATATAAGTGAAGACATTGTTTCTTTTGATCTCGATATAGCCTGTTTTGTCGCTATGTGATAGATACGTTTTGAGGTAATTGACTCAATTTTTAATTTTTAAAATTGTGAGTAATAATGAGTAATATTAAAGTGAATTGAGAAGTTTGTAAACTACCTCATAACATGAACATAATTAAAACTCTTTTAGCCTTTAAAAAGTGTTTAATAAGATGAGATCAATCATCTTGCTGTTTATGCACATGACACCATCTGGGAATAATAAATAAAGAATTAATTCTAATGCAGCTTCCTACTCAATAATTTTCACCTACTAAAGTAATGAATTGTTTTTGTTTAATAGCAGTAGCAGAGCAACTAGAACTCCTGGAACTAAACGGTCATCAAGCCAAAGATCAGATGTTGCTAAACTCGAAACAGGCCTTGAAGCCCTTCCTCCTGTTGCAAAAGCCATGAGAACCAACCGACCCCCAGATCTCATTGATCCTAATTCATCTGATCATGTCGTTGCCATGACTCAACTTAAGGAACAGATGGCTTCTCTACAAAAACAAATTGTCCAAAAAGATGCTCAACTTCTTGCTAAAGACAAAACGGTAACAACACTTTAAATTTATATAAGTAAAAAATCACTTTGATTTTTACACAAGATATTGCTAGTTGCATGTTTTTAAACTATTGAAATTAACATAAATTTACTATCCATTGATCTTCTTTGTATACTTGTTGGTTTTTATACTTCTATTAGCTTGAGAGGGTCGTGCAAACAGCCACATCTCTGTCTATATAAGTCAGTATACTGCATCATAGATATTAGTCCTTAGTAAGCCTATCTAGTATACTACCATTGGTATTAATAAATTTACCTGTAAAGCCAATAGTCTTCCCTAAAAGAATTAACACTCCTCTAACAATTTCTACCTGAATTGTGATTTAATCCTCAATGCTGGGATTTCCCTAATGTCTAAACTAGCTGTTAATTTATTTGTGAGTAGTTATATTTGGTAAGCTTGCTTTATATGTCTTCCATTGTGAGTTCTAAATAGATAGCTTACGAAGAACTTGGTTATGCTTGTATGAGTGTTTTCACTCTTTTCTTTTCTTGTGCGTGTTTCAAAGTATACTGCACACATGAACAAAAAAAATGTCTAATTATATGGCAGTTAAAGTTATCTTATCATTATAATTTTATTTATTTATTTTTATCTGATATATGTCATCTTTTTTTTTTATTTACAAAATTATAAATCCGTCGAGGGAAAGAGGTTAGACCAAAATTTAAAAATTATATCTTCATTATTGTGTAATATATAGAATGTAAATTCCATAAAAACAGGAAAATATATATTGACAAATTTTATTTTCTAACATTTATATTACATAACGCTTAAAAAAACAAATGCATATATATTGAAGAAGAGTGGGGTTTTAGAGAAGAATTTAAAATCTTAATATCTTCCTTATAATTAGTATTAGGGGGAAAAAAAATCTAGAACTTGATAGGTTTAAAATCTAATTTTCTGACATTTATAAACTATAATATTTTAAAAAATGAATATTAAGGAAGATATTTCAGATATCATATATATAAAAATTGGTAAGGTCTTCTACTAAAATATATGAACTTAATTTGATATTTGGGCTTTGTTAGTCAGATTTGTTTGTGTTTTAAATCAAATGATAATTAGGGCTGGTGTACATCATTGACAAATTGAATAATCATCAATATCTTTGTTATATAAGTGGTTATGAAAAAAAAAAAAAAATATGTAGATCAGAACAAGTCTTCAATTTAGTTTTTGTCAATTATTTTCTGCAAAATTTGAATAATAGTGCACAATAATGAACTATGATTGAGGAGGGCCACTCCTCCCTTTCTTTCCAATTCTCTCCTTCAGATAGACCAATGCTAACCTCAGGGACATTTGCTTAGTCTATGTAGCACCCAAAGAATTTTATTTGTTTCTTTGTGTTAGTGTAACAGTTGGAGTAGAGTTTACGGGACTTAAAAAGTTCCAATAGTTATTCATTAATTATAATCTTGAGAAATAGCTTAGTTTATGGCTGACTTTTTTAAATTAGTTTATTTTGAAGAGATATTTTGTATGTTTGTTTGTCAAATTAACTATTTTATATTAAGATACATTTTTATCCATTCATTTTCCATTTAATGTATCAACTTTTATCTTATTTTTTTAAAAATAATGTACTACCCTCATTTCAGATATGTGAACTAAAAGCTCAACACTTTACAAATGAAAATGAACTAAGGAATCGTATGCAGTCTACTGAGAGGGACTTTGAGAAGAAAGTTGAATCACTCTCTCTGAAGATAAAGGGTCTCCAGAAGGAAGTGGCCACTCTCACTAAATCAAACAAAGCTGCCCGGAGCTCTAAGGGAAGTGCCCAGAGTGAAGCTAATGCTGCTTCCAGTGGAGCTGGGAGTGGGGGTAGTGGGACTGATAGCCCTCTTCCCTAAGAGGAACTCAAATGGAATCCTGTTTTTAGGTATCATCAATTACTTCGGTGTTAATTATATATTTGTATAAGAGGGAGATTATGATAGTGCTGTAGTTATCCCTTAAATTGCTAGTATTTGTTTAAAAAAATAATGAATAAGAAAATTCTTGTATTCTGGATAACTTCTTAATGCTATTTAAACAGCTTAGTGAAGTCCTTTTGCTAATTACTTTTATTTGGAGCTTAGGTAAACACAGATACCACTTATGCATATACGATACTAAACAATTATTTTTTATTTTTCATACACCGAGTATGTCCAAGAGGTCTCTAGGGAGAACATTTATATATAAATTCAAGAATTCAAGTGTTCAACCACTTTAGGTCATAAAGGGAGGAGCTATTCACCCTGATCTTAACACCTATGGCGCTTGGCAGACTTTTATAAAAAAAAACAACAAAAAACTGTCTGCAGTGGACTTGAACCCATGGAGCTGAGAATGAGACCCAAGCAAATTCCTTTGGTTATTTTCGCACACCTTAATCCCTATTTTTTCTTTGTTTGGTTTGTTTCAGTCATGAAATCTACTCTCAATTTTCTAATTATTTGTGTGAACTTCAAAAAACCAATATAAACTTATGTTTTGAATGACATCAAAGCCTAATATTAGATGGGAAATATGTACCATTTATGAATGTAAAATTATTTTCAGAAACTTTATTTTAAAGGCATATACATCAAGTTCATGAATGTACGTAATGAAATGACCTTTGCATGTTTTTGCAGATTGTACGTATTCTAAAACAAGCTTTTCTGAAGAAATAGAGTTTGCACAATGGAATGCTATTAATAACTCATTGTTTTTGTCTTCTATTGCACTTTTTATTATTTAAATTTGTAAAATAGCCTATGTGCAGTCATTGAATTACAAGCAAATTCATCCACAATATTGTCAGCTGTTGGATTATTTGTGATTCACCAACCTCCTCTGGAACAACCATAAAAAAAAAAAAAAAAATTATTTTTATTTTATTGCTTACAAATGCTATAAGTGGAAACTGAATACCTTTAAATTATTTTCTGGCCAGAAGTTATAGAAATTATTTAAATTTGGTTCATTTAGCATCTTTAATATGTATCATTAAATAAAAATATGTTTTGATGATGTTTATATATTTTAAGGGATGACTATGAATTCTATCTTAAGTACTATTTAAATATCAGGGAGAATTCGCCAAGATACATTAACCTTTAGTGATATTTTCTTCTAAGTGTACAAATCAGTATTTTTGTTATATGAAAAAAAAATAGTGATAGTGTAAATTATCGTCTCTTAAGTAGTTGAAAATGTTAGGAATTGTATACAAATTTAATTAAGACATTTAATATAAGTAGCCTTGAAAATAATTTGAGACATTTTTAATGTTAGATCTTCAAGGGACCTTGCTAACTGTTGGTCTTTTGTATTCTCTAAGCTTCAGTAAATATACAAAGTGTCCTCTGTTTGTTCATATTTTAGTACTTGGTGGGAGATTATTTTTATTTTTCAGTCTAGCTAAATGTTAATTTGTCATGATGCCTCACCACACAGTTGAGGCAGGTCAGAAGTTTATACTGACTCAAGAGAATTGAATATGCAGTTCTTGTTCTATTGAATTACCACCAGTACTATAACTATGGATTTTTAAAATAAGATAAACATCCATACTTAACTATTAATTATTTCTCTGTGATTTGATGCACAAGTTATTAGTTTATTAAATGATTAATATCTCATGTGTTTGTGTGAGTGTATGTGTATATATATGTATTCTCCAAACTTATAACTTATTGTGTGAATAAATTTGATACTGTAACATATTAAGTTAATTTAATATATTATTGATATTGGTGCCTATGGAGTTTTTTTAAAAATGTNTATATAAGTATGTATGTATGTATATAACCTTTTTTCATCTATTGAAGCATAATTGGTCACCTCATATTTGAACTTTTCATTGTATATATAATTTATTTTTTAGAGTAAAATAGCTTGTGACAAAATTAAAAAAAAAAAAAACTATCACTTCACCCTGCCGTAGAAAAATTCTTGAAATTAAATAGGCAATAAAAATTCCCATTTGAGCACTAAATAAATGAGTAAGATGATGGCTGCTGATTCATTCAGAGAGTGTTCTCCATCTCTCTCTCACTGGCCATGTCTATTATCCACTCCACTAAGTACACACATACTTCTATAAACGTTTATTATAGAAGTATGTGTGTACTTATATTTTCTCTACCATGTCTACTAAATCATTAGTTTTTAAATTTAGTTACTCATTTATTTTAATTTTGTTATTGCTTTGGCCTAAATAAAAGTTTAGATTTTATTTTGTTTTTTGTGCGGCTATGATACTGACATCACTTAAAACTGAGTTACTTAGGACCTTGCCATGTAGAGGATTAGGATCAGGTTATAGGGCAATCAGCATCATGGTTATTACATCCTGACTGTTGAGGTTTATCTAGGGTTAAATCTGTTATCATCCATTCTTTTAAATATTTTCCGCTTGTTTACATTACGTTATATAGTACTTGGTGTGCAATAAGTTTGCTATGTAGAGGTCATTGGACAGCAGAGAGGTTAATGCAGGTTTTTTTATTTTATTTTTTTTAAAGAAAGAGTGAGAAAGAGAGATTTACAGTTTGCCAATTGGTATTATTTTGTTAGTCCCTCTTTATGTTTTTTTTCTAAATTTATGAATTGTACAATTATTATTGAGGTCATCTACAATTATCGGGATATCCATAATAATATAGCTCTTAAGCATTTTGTTTACTTTATCTTCTTAAAAAAATTGTCAATGGAGTTTATTCAGGTGTGATAGTTTCTGGAATTCCCTTTGCTCAGGACCAAACTTCTACTCATTTAATCAATTACATCCTGACTATTTTTTTTAATTCAACATATGCACAATTATTTAAAGATTTTTAAGTTTCATTTTTATTTTATTCTTTTTGATATCCATAGCAATTGACTCAAGAAAACCTATTCCATCTGTGTTTTTTCCTAACTTCTCTTATTTATTTTATATTATATTCAAAGTCCCACTAAAGCTTATTATGATAAGCTTTTTATTCAAAAAATTTATGTCACATGCCCAAACCATTTGATAAAATAAATTTTTACAAGCGTTAGAGGAAACTTTGTTTTAGTGACAGCTTTAAGAAAACCTTATCATTTCACCTATGTATTTGCCACTATTTAGACATTTTTTGAAAAATTACTTTTAATTAACTTTTGCCTCCTCTTGTTATCACAAGCTGGATTTCATTATACTAAAAGCAAAACTAACATGTTAAAATTCAAATTATTGAGCATGTATTGTTTTAGTATGGTTTAGCTGTTGATTAAATATTTGAAGGTTTTTCCTCCTTTGAAAATAAACAAAATTGAACAATGCAGTCATTTTTGGAACTGTGGAAATTGAGAAATTATGTGCATTTTTGTATCTATTATTCTATTCAAAGAGTTAACCAAAAGCAGAATAGTGATTTTATGTGGTATTTCATCACAATGGAGAAAATAAGGCGTGAAGAAGCTAGTAGGCAATTCAGGTTTTCTTTAAATGTGGCATTTACATAAATTAAGTTTTCTTTACTTCTGCCTTTTTTCAGCTGTAGTTAAATATGAGCCCTCCAATAATGCTCTAATACTTTTTCTTTGGTATATATTTATTTAGTTTAATTGCTTACCCTAGCTTTCATAGTTGTTTATATCAGGTAAAAGTTCAATTAGGCTAAAATATAATAACAAAAGCTTTTGTGGGTATTTGAAGTTTATAAATATGAATTTGAATGAGCAGACGTTCACTTAGGCTTCCTCAGTCTCCAGAAATATTCATAAATACTTCTTCCAGGCTTGACCCTGTCGAAAAGTTGATTTTGCTGAGCTTTCACACATCATGTGATTGTTTCTTTTGGGCTGAATGGTGAATGATGAGCAAATATGGATTTGTTAAACGAATTTTCTTCATTGATGGTTTTTATAATTTCTTAAATTTGAAAATTTTTACTGAAAATAAATAAAAATGTGACTCATCTAGCTATTGCATAAGTAGAACATGCTGATACATTAATTTCTTGAAGTAAGGTGTCTTCCTATGTTGTACTTGACTTTTTTATTATGCTTCACATTTTTTTTAAAATTTATATGTCATTTGAATATATATTATATATATATATCATGGAGCTGAGAATGAGACCCANCTCTCTTTTTTTTAAAGTATTAGTTAGACTTCCTGATACTTATTGAACCATATTCTTGAGGCATGTAAAACAAGTGGATTGATAATCAAGCAAAATTTTACATCCCTGACTCGTAAGTCAGTATTTACAGTTTAAGGGTTGATTTTCTGATTTATATATATATATGTTTTTTTTTTTTGTCTTTTGTGTAAATTGAGTGCATCAACTACTAATGGTTATTAGTACCCTATAAATTGTTTAAAAAAATACATTTTTTGGATTAAACCAAATTAAAAAAAAAAAAAAAATTTACATCTGTAGGAGCAGATTATTAAGATATAATTCTGTATTTAGTGTACAGTTGCTCAGTTCCTCTTAATTTTTCCTATTTCTATTTTCCAAGAAAATAAGATCCAAACAATTTTATGGTCATATTGGCTTCTGTGCTGCTCCCAATAAGCCAGCTTAAATTGTTATATAAACCGCCAGTCACTGATTTAATTTATTTTGGATATTCATAGATAATTCATATAACTGTCCTGTCGAATATTCAATTATATTTTCAAACATTTTCTATTTTTTTTTTTTTTTTTTTTTTTTTTTTTTTTTTTTTTTTTTTTTTTTTTTTTTTTTTTTT
>KZ807368.1:126599-141555 GCA_000696205.2 Oncopeltus fasciatus | reverse complement strand
ATAGTAATTATTATTATAACCATTTTATTTAATTTTTAAACTTTTACCTCTTTATAGGTCAGCATTTCAAAGAGTTTCTTTATAAGTTTGCATTACAGAAGTTATATAATTTTGAGTATACCATCTAAGTTTTAATCTGAAATATGAAATTAATCTTAACCGATAAATGCCTGAAAAAAAGAAAAGAAAGTGTTTTGGTTTCCTCTGAAGCACTTTGATTTAATTAATTTCTAATGAAAATAAAAATGAATGTTTAATTTTTAACATACTATTATTGTGAGAATCTCAAATATGAAATACAAACTCAAGTGATTCATTTTAGCTTTAACTGTTGCACAGTTAAAGCCTATAAAGTATGGCATAAACTCTCAGCTTAGCCAATTCCACTTTTTCCCAAAAACTAGATAACACTTCCTTAGTGTTAAGGAACTAAATATTTCCAAAATTAAAGTAATGAAGGTAAAACTTTAATAATGTGTTCTTCATGGAAGCTAAAAAAGTTAGTTGTAGTATTATATAAACTATCAGATTAATATAATAATGGCATTGAAATTACTTGTGACATTCTAAATAATTTATATTTTACATTTAGATAAATGAATGATATTATATATTTATTCATCAATTTATACAGTCTCTCAATTAAAAATGGCCTATACTCCAATATCTGATTGGGGATAATATTAACTATGCAACTTTTGTGAAATTACAAGAATATTTATTAACTTGAAAATTAATGAATTCTGTCATATGTCAGTGTAATTATAAACTTAGTCTAACGCGAAAAGGCCACAAAATGTGTTTTTCAATATTGTACTAATTTATTATCATGAAAATATCTGCCAACTAATTTATAGAAACAGCATATATATTTATTTTTGAAAAACTCTGCTATGAGAAAAGAGTGACTTCCAGAAACATATATTTTACAAACACTTAATAATTACATAAAGGTAAACTGCTAATCACATTCAATTAAAAGACAATATAATTAATTATTTCATGATTAAAAAAATTCAAAAGATATGTAAAATCCAATTTAGGTAATCAAGGTTATTAAAGCATACCATTGACCTTATATGAAATATACAAATTGCTAGCCTCTCTCATTTTAGAAATAATATAAAAAATGAAAAATAATAATAAAAATGAATCATCCAATCTTATATTATGTTGACATCACTTTGCCCCTAAAAATACAAACTTTGCTATAATGATATAGGTATTATAGCAAAGTTTGTATTTTTATAAATCCTATTCATAAGATGGGGTTGAATAGCATTGATTTCTTTCTCATTTTCGGAACCAAATAGTATTAAAAACATAAAAATTTACTTTTTCAAGACCGGTATTCATTAAAGAAAAAATATTTGAAACATATTGCATATTGTATTATATTTTTATTGATTTATTTAATTTTTTTTTTATTCCAAAGAATATAATCTCTGCTGAGTTGTTCATTACTTCATATAAATTTCATAGCATTTGAGGTTGCAGGTAAATTCCTATACCTATTGGTACTGATAATTAATGAAATTTTTATTATTATTAAACTTTTATTTATTTATTACATTCTGTAAATAAAAACATTTTGTAATTTGAACACAGTGAAGTAAAAATGACATTCGATGTCAATCACACGAGGAGAGAAGGTGACCAATGACACCACTCTCAAACTATTTAATTAATGAAATTAACCTTCCTTATGATTTTAACGCACATGTATCATTGTAAAATAAAAACCAAAGAACTGTGGGTGCTGGCATACTAACAGTGTAACATACACAAATAAAGTTACCCCCAGTGTAGTGACTCTTAATTCTTTGTTAGAATATGAATATCCTCTATTTTTTTTTTTTTCCTTTTTTTTTTAACAATAAAGATAGGTAGGTAAATAATCAATTTTTTCCCCCAAGAATAACATGCTATTTCAATTTGAGATTTTGCACAGATATAAATGCTTCATGAGACTAGTGATCATCGGTCTCTTCAGAGTGTACAAATTACATTGACCGATTGGTTCTCATTTAGATTTATTCGTGAACATTTGGGCTAAAGTTGACATGAGATAGGAGAATGTCTCGTTATATTTTGTTATACACCCTGTAGTCTATTGATTTGTTGTAGAATGCCTAAAACTAGGCCAATGATATGCTAATACTGAAAAAATATATTGTATTACTATTACAATGCATTTCTATTATAATACAGTGTTAATATTAATACATTACAAAATGTAATTTGAAAACAAACAAAACTAACTCTAAAATAACAAACTATTAAAACATATTTTCAGAACAAATACAAATTTCCTAAGATTATATAGAAATTTAATTTTATCACAATCTTTTATTAAAAGCTAGTTTACAACAGTAAATTCAAAATTCTGAATCCCTCATCATTACAGCCATTATTAATGTTATATGTTAAAACCAGTCTTTGAATATCTAAGATATTTTGGGGTTAGAGGCCACATTTTTCCTATTTGAAAACTTGTACAACAATGATGAAAATGTGCTCTTATGGGATTTGTTCCAACATGGAATTTTTCTGAAGCTCTAACTAGGGAAAAAAATTACTCACTCTCTATTTCTATGTTGGAGTAATTATTTAGAATATCCAGTCCAGGAAAGAATACTATCCTTTGAAAAACAGACTACCACTTTTTTTTTTTTTTAGTAATCCTGGATGTTAGGGCTTTAACTGGGTTTTAGTAGGTAAAAAATGAGTGAAATATATTAGCACAGTTTTAACACTTTAGTATACATAAATGATTATTACACAAAAATCATAATATGAGTTGCAAATTTTTCTAAATGTATACATATTATAATTCACTCAATTAACAAATAATAATAAAAACAAGTTCATTGCTTTGGGGTTTTCCTTCCATCACATTGAAATGGTTTAACAATAAAACTTGAAGTGCAGAATTATCACGAAGATACAAAACCATTCGACTACACCAATGTTTTTTATAACACTATACAATATCTAAATACTACCAAAGGACTAATTTCTAATGGCTTAAGTAATAAGAGACATTGAATATTAACCATTATTTTGTGGTTATAATTAAGTTACAACTCAAATATTTCTATTATAATGCTAAAGAATAGATGCAATATTTTGAAGAGAACAAATCTTAGGCTCCAGTTCACTGGATGGGTTTTCTATGTCATTCTTACTCTGAATCAGTTGCAACTCAAGTTGTTCTACTGTAGGTTTTAAGCCACCAGATAATTCTAGACAAAAAACATTGAATCAATAATATATATTGTAAGGAATTTACAAATTATATTAGTTTGTCTGATGAAAATAAGAAAAAAGATTTAAAATCAATTAAATCAGTAAAGAGGTAAAAGTCAAACTCAACAATCCCTTTTTCCACTAGGGTAAGTTATTAAAAATGAACCAAAGAAATATTTAAATATTCAACAAATTCACCTACCCAAAGCATGAGAAAGAGTACGTTTTAAGACAGCTTGAAGGGTAGCTAAAGATTTCTTCAAAGATTGTTCAAGATCATTTTCAGTTTTGGCCATCCATGCAAGTAATAATGCTGCGAACAAATCTCCTGTCCCAGTGAATGAAGCATTCAGTTTAGGGATTTCCTGCTGAATTCTCACTCTGGCTTCTCCTAAATAAAATGAGTACCATTAATAAACAGTAATAAAAAAAAAAAAAGTTTATCTAAAAGAAGAAATTTAAAGATTGCAGTTTAAAAGCAGTAATACTTTCACATATATTTATTGATTTTTAATTTACTTTACTAGTTTCATTTATCATTCTGCAGAGGCATTTGGATTCACTAAGTAAATCTTATAAGAGTCCAAATGACTATAGATGTGATCAATCGATGAAAAAAATCTATTAAGTTACTCTCAAGGAATTATTGCAGATGGGAGGGAGGTGTTCTATTCACTGACTCATGGTCAGCTATTACTATAGTCACACAGAGAGATATTTCTGAATGATATTGATGCCTTTATTTATATATGTAAAAGTATAGTACATATTTTTAGTATGGATCTCTCACACTCAATTGAACAGTTCTTTTTTTCTGGCCAACATATTTGGATATATCTCCAGATATAAAGTATAATATAAGATATATTTTTTTCCAGATAAATAATATAAATTCCACAATGATAAAATAATTTCCACGCAGGAAAAAACCTTAAAAAATGTAATTACCGTTTCTTCTTCCGGGTTGGACCGTGTCAAATTGTTGTTATTTGCCGAGCTTTCGCACATCATGTGATGGCTTCGTCAGGGCTGAAAAGAGAATGAGAGTTGTAAAAGAGAGATTTAAAAATCCAGGTGGTATATAATTACCATGTTTTATACACCATATATATACCACCTGGATTTTTAAATCTCTCTTTTACAACTCTCATTCTCTTTTCAGCCCTGACGTAGCCATCACATGATGTGCGAAAGCTCGGCAAATGACAACAATTTGACACGGTCCAACCCAGAAGAAGAAATGGTAAATACATCTGACGACCGTCGAGGCCTACGTGAACATCAAACCTTAAAAAATATCTCTTTTCGTACTTGTTACTTGTTTTTGACTGGAATAATCAAATACAAAATGTTTGCTGACTCCCATAAAGTTAATTTATATATGTTTGTATGTATTACAGCTATAGCAGATTTTAAGTTTTTTTTAATTAATGGAGCAATTACAGATAGTTGACAAACAATCAAAGTTCATTGTGAAAAAAATATTCCTTAAAATCTTTAAAAACTACTTCTGTACAGACATAGTAGTCAGGTCATAAAGGACTAGCTTTCCTGAAGACTAGCTTAATAAAAAATGTTTTTTTTTTTAATTAAAATTGGCCATATAAAATGTTTTAATTTTTTAAGGAGTGCTTATGTACTGATTAAATTTGAATTATGACTTAAAACAAAGTAGTATCAAGCAAAAGCTAACAAAAGTGGACCCATACACATTCAATATTTAAAAAAAAAAAACTTTTCTCACTACTTATTTTTGACACGTTCTCGCTGACTATAATTCACTCAGATTTTAAAAGCAATGAATTTATAAATAAGTTGTCAGATTAGATAAATACAATTTAATAATAAATATGAGAATCTTGATTTTTTTAAAGTATTCAAACAAGACTACCACTGCTTCTTAAGACACATAAAAGTAACTCAACAGCTCCATCCTTGCATTCTAAATAATTTATTGTACATAGATTTTTGTTTCAGAAAAATTGGAGATGGAGATCCCTGAGGACCCCTCTGAAAAATAAAAAAAATGTATATCATTGGGAGAATAACTGACAGTTTCTAAGAATAATAATATTAATCCAGATTTAATTCAACATATTAATAGCATTAACTAAGAATTACTTCAAAAGATTAAATGACACTATTCAAAACCTTGAACTAGAAAGCTGGACTCCATTAGAGCTGCAGGTGGATTCTGTTAGATGCTAATGCAGAAATATAGATTATTTTTCCACGTTCATTATTATATTTGGTTCAGCTATAGCCAGACTTCATTATACAATAATAATCTAGTTCCTAAGCAAACCATATGGGATCAAAAACATAATACTAGAAATATACCATTCTTGCTGCTTGCAAGACATAACAAGGTTTTATCGCAAGAAGACAATTCAGTTGAAGAGATCACTACAGCCTTACAGCCTTTTCCATGACATATTTCGATTGCAGCCCAGGCATCCTCCACAGAGGTCACCTTTTTACCAGTCAGAATCCTAAATAAATAAATAAAGTTATTAGAGTCATTTAAAAGTAAATAATAAATAAATTTAAAAGTTACAATAAATATATATCTATGTAAGTTACCAAAAAAAAAGAAGCATATTTTGATAAGACATCCAAAACTTTACACTGATACAATTGAACTTGTTTAGTAAACTAATAACAGAGGTTTTACAAGTGAACCAGATGGGGTACCCAGAAAGTGCAGTGTACGTAGCCATCAAGCTAGGAAATGGAAAGATTAATAAGTTCTTGGAATGCTAGGAAGAATTATTAAAATGTAAGCAGAATTAAGGCTTAATAAGTGAAATATTAACCCCTTTAAGGAGATATACAAAACATAATTATATTCTNATGATCAATTAATAAAAAATAATAATAATAAATTAACTACTTATAAATAAAACAAATAATAAATGCACTCTTTACAAATCTCAAAGAAACTTTGTACACATCAATGAAAGTATTTATATAGATTTTGGACTTGATCCCTTGAGAAGAGGAATCGGAAACATAGTATTTTGATAGTAGTTATTGTTATCTGGAGAGTAAAGTATTATTTTTAAGACAATGGTATTCATATTAATAACTTATTTACCAGTAAAAATGTCCTTGGATATGAACAAATTTGAATCATTAAGTTTAGAAGTTTGAGCCTTTTAACAGAATTTCAGAATAAAAAATTTCCCAATACTCTAAAGCAAATCCTGTTTCAATCATAATGAAACAATTATGATATTTTAATTAAAAATTTGCTTATTTTCTTTTGATATTTGACTATAAGACATTCTTTTGAAACTTGAAATCAAAACTTGAGAATTATATTCTCCTAAAGTTCGCTTAAAAAAAAAAAATTAAAAAAGAAAATAAATTATAATCTGAATGTCAAAAAATCTCAGGCTATTGTTTTTGGGTCTAGATCCTTGCTTACATCACTCCCTACTATTCCTTCCCTCACAAATAATCAGCGCCCAATTTCCTTTCATTCTTCATTCAAAAACCTCGGCATTATCCTAGACCTTTTCTAGGAAACCTCATATTTAACAGATTTCCCATCGCTGTTTCTCCACTCTCCAACAATTTCACCGCTCTAGTCATCTTTTGCCTCGTAAAACCCATAGTCTCCTTGTGTCCTCACTCATATTCCCTCATTTTGATTATGGTTGCGCTGTTTATGAGGGACTCACTGGAGAACTAGAGGATAGGCTTAAGCTTCTGCTAAACTGTTTCATCAGGTTTGTCTTTGGTTCTCCGAGGGGCGCCTACGTTACAAAGCTGTACTCCGAGTCGAGATGGTTATACCCATCTTACCGTAGGCAATATTTCCTTGGTTCTCTCCTCTATCAAGTCATATTTTCTCATTCCCCTCCCTACCTCTATTATCTTTTAAATCCTCAGTACTTTCCCACCCCACTCGTTCTCGACTTTCCGACCTTTATCTTCCCCCTTACAAATCTGCTGCATTTAGTCGCTCCTTCCTCATCAGATCCTCCAGGCTCTGGAACTCGATCCCCCTAAATATTCATCACTCTTCCTCACTCGCATCCTTTAAATCCCAGCTATTTCAACATCTCCTATCTGTGCAATTGGGTATCAGGAACTGCTAAACTGTATCTTGTTTAATTTTTATGTTTATCATGATTAATTTTTATTCTATTAGTTTTGATTTTCATTGTTTTTTCTTGTGTAGCTCTCACTTTTTTTTGTGACTATATTTTTTTATTTTTTATTTTTTTTATTATTACTTATTTGTTTTATTTCTGTACTTGTAAATATTATCATAGTTCTGTTCAAAATATTTTATATTATTAGCCTATTGTTTATTCGTACTTTTTATTTTTATCATTGCAACTAGGTCAGAATCAGCTATACTGTTAGCTGTGACCTTTTTGTTATTCAAGGAGACATGTCCCAGAATAAAATTTCTTTTTCTTTCAAAATAATACTCTTGCCTAAAACAAAATAATTTAATTTCCTTTCATCTACATTAATAACTGGTTAGAGTAAGAAATTTAGCTCAGAGGAGTGGAGGTTTTGTTGATGAGTAAATATACATACAATAACATAAATTATGTGATTTAAGGAAAGAAGTGAGCTTAAATACAACAGAAAAGTTTGATCTGGGACTAGTGTGGGCAATTCTGGAGTGTTTCTTTCTCTGGAAAAATGGACACTTTGATTTCTACTGTATTTGCCTTAGAAATTGTTAATATTCTATAAAGAAAATCTTACTTTTCCCTGTCCTCGACAAAATATAGCATAGCAAGAGAAAAATCATCTTACTAAGTTTACAGCCCTATTGTACTCTATTTAACAGTTCATAAATCTGAGACATCTCAATTCCTACACATACTTGGAAGCTTTAGTCTTTCAAAAATTTTCTATGTAGATTGGTAGAAGAAAGAGATAGAGAGCTAATAGATTTTTTTTTGCCTGAAAAATATTAAAGAATGGTTCAGCATAAGGAAAGTAGAACAACTGTTCAGACTGGCTCAAGATAAGGAGAGTTTCGCCATCAAGGAGACTTCATACGGCATTCCTAGAAGAGTGAAAATTTGAATCTTGATTCAGTTCTTGATTAGTTGAAATTTTAGCAACATATTACATACTGTTGTTCAAACTCCAATAAATTTTCTGGGACCATATTTTTTCAGTGTTTTTCAATGTTTTCTCACATTTTATATGTGTAATCAAACCAAAATAGAGTGGCTTTCTTTAGTCTTCAGATCTTTGGAGACTTCCGAGCAGCACTTGTGATAGTTTCTGTAACTAAGTTGTTTGTAATGTTCCCATTTAAGTATTCTGGTTATAGGGGAGGAAATTTTGAAGGTTTTTTTTTTTTTTCTATAATGTATTAAAATACTTTTAAACTTCACTTGGTGGTACTAAGAAAGAAAAAAATCAATCCTTTAATAACAGAAGAATTTATAGAAAGTTTCAATATTTTATTCAATCAAATTATTTTAAATTTAATAAAATTTTTTCTCACAAAACAAGGGACTTGGTAAAACAAAATCACCGAGCGAAGTTCAACAGTCTTTTATCCCTTATAATCAGTCTTCACCCTAGTTCATTAAAATTTTTTTTTTCTTTTTGTTGGTTTTAGAATTTTGATAGATATAAATTTTCATGGGAAAATGATCACTTCTATTTAGTGATCAAGAGGAAACCATTTGTATTGGCTAAGAAGGGCAGGTGACATCAGAGAAATATCTATACTTATATAAATCCAGTATGATAAACTCATATAGTTTGTTTCTCCTGTGATTAATTGATTTTATGAAGGGCTTCTTCTTCTATATTTCCACTTTTATTAATAGTACATCAGCCCTAGATAATGTTATGTGAATTTTCATCAGCTACCAGAAAATAGGACCAGAAAGCTGATATAAAACTACTCATGGAATTATTAGTTTCTAGATTTATTTACCAGTAAATAAATACAATAATCCTGATATTTGTAAATGATTATTTCATTATTTCATATACTCATAGTTAAAAGGCTTCTGAATAACTAAGCTATTAGAAAACCTTAATTAGATAGATGAAAGATCACCTTTCAAAGCAAATAAAGCATGAAAACTTACTCAATTTCAAATTGGTTTGGTGTAATGATATCAGCCAGAGGAATAATAACATCTCTATAGATTGGAATAAGTGACTCAGGAACATATAATTTTCCAAGATCACCCATTACTGGATCACAAACTAAAAACAAAAATTATAAAAAAAATAANGACTATTTTTTTTTATTTTTTATTTTTTTTATTATTACTTATTTGTTTTATTTCTGTACTTGTAAATATTATCATAGTTCTGTTCAAAATATTTTATATTATTAGCCTATTGTTTATTCGTACTTTTTATTTTTATCATTGCAACTAGGTCAGAATCAGCTATACTGTTAGCTGTGACCTTTTTGTTATTCAAGGAGACATGTCCCAGAATAAAATTTCTTTTTCTTTCAAAATAATACTCTTGCCTAAAACAAAATAATTTAATTTCCTTTCATCTACATTAATAACTGGTTAGAGTAAGAAATTTAGCTCAGAGGAGTGGAGGTTTTGTTGATGAGTAAATATACATACAATAACATAAATTATGTGATTTAAGGAAAGAAGTGAGCTTAAATACAACAGAAAAGTTTGATCTGGGACTAGTGTGGGCAATTCTGGAGTGTTTCTTTCTCTGGAAAAATGGACACTTTGATTTCTACTGTATTTGCCTTAGAAATTGTTAATATTCTATAAAGAAAATCTTACTTTTCCCTGTCCTCGACAAAATATAGCATAGCAAGAGAAAAATCATCTTACTAAGTTTACAGCCCTATTGTACTCTATTTAACAGTTCATAAATCTGAGACATCTCAATTCCTACACATACTTGGAAGCTTTAGTCTTTCAAAAATTTTCTATGTAGATTGGTAGAAGAAAGAGATAGAGAGCTAATAGATTTTTTTTTGCCTGAAAAATATTAAAGAATGGTTCAGCATAAGGAAAGTAGAACAACTGTTCAGACTGGCTCAAGATAAGGAGAGTTTCGCCATCAAGGAGACTTCATACGGCATTCCTAGAAGAGTGAAAATTTGAATCTTGATTCAGTTCTTGATTAGTTGAAATTTTAGCAACATATTACATACTGTTGTTCAAACTCCAATAAATTTTCTGGGACCATATTTTTTCAGTGTTTTTCAATGTTTTCTCACATTTTATATGTGTAATCAAACCAAAATAGAGTGGCTTTCTTTAGTCTTCAGATCTTTGGAGACTTTCTTTAATCTTCAGATCTCTATCACATAGAGTCCACTCATATAAACTTTAGGCATAATAACCTAGACGTTGATCGCCTAAAAAAGTCTTATCATCTATCTTATAAACTTTGTTCAATAGATTTCAAATTTTTAACCATTCTCATATTAATTTTTATACATTAAAGAGACCTTGATAAATACAATTAAGGCTAAAGAGAATATTATATTATCATTCATTTTTATACTGTGATGGAGATGATTTTCTGGGTTTTTTATTTTTTTAAATAGCTAGACTTTCAAAAAGTACGTAATATTATATTTTTGTAATAAGAATATTACATCTCAATCTTAGCTTTGATGATGAGTAGCAGGTCAGACTTATGAATCTGTATTATGTCATAACAATTTTACAAGTTCTTTTTTATAGATTCAACAATTCTGTTGAAAAAACAGCAGTTCTGTGAGACATACAAGTCTCTGAATAAATGTAAGTGTTGATAAAAGTATGCTCATCATTTTTGACCCGAAAATATTCCCATAAAAATTCAGTCTGTTAAAGATATTAATAATTCAAGTGATTTTCATTTTTAAAAAAAGAGAAGGAAGAACCAAATATTTATTTCAGGACAAAAATGAAAAAAATATTGGTTTTTAAATATACTTGAGGTATTAACAACTAAAAGTAATAATTAATAAAAGAGCAAATGATTTAGAAATTTGAGGAATGCTTGAGAACAATAATGAGAATACACTAGAAATTATCAATTAAATTGGGTGGTATTAATGCTGAAGTGATGGAAGAAATGATGGATGTATGTCATAGTTTAAAGAGAGCCCTTAGAAGGTTTGTTTTTTTTTCTACTGCCTCTTTTTATTAGTAAAAGTGTTGTAATACAATTTGCTATGAAATAGCAGTCTGTGTGTTATGGTGGTGTGAGTGTAATTGGTACTTCAATCCTTATAAGGCTTGTCATATATCATATAAATGCCGGTTATGCCTCACCGGTTACTTCATTTGTACAGAGCCCTTAGAAGGCAAGGGCCAAGGAGCATTTATATTAGATTTGTCTTAAGATTGATAAAAAATATTTATGAAATTTTTTTATTGGTGCTTTTATTTCTGAAAGCTTGAAAAGTGCAGAGGGACTTCTCTACAAGACATGTGAGATCTTTTGATGAGTTAATCTGGGTAAAGGAGGCAACCACTTAAGTCAGCTAAGTTGGCTTGATGGAAGGGCTGACAAAACACCCCTTATTAATCCCTATGAGGTCTGAACCTCTTTAGATCTCATCAGTCATAAGTCTCAAAAGGAGAAGGGGTTATCTTCATAGGCCTTATTGCTTGTATAATGATAATGTCGTTTAGTTGATAAGTTCTTGGTGTAGAGGTGATTTAAAGTTTTATTTTGTTTTCCCTCCAGAGAGTTTCAATTTCCAATGTCTATCAATAAAATATATGATAGTTGAATAAGTGATATTTTTATAGTTTAAAGAAAAAATATGTCTATTATTTCAGATAGCATATATTTTAATAATCTTTAATTATGATTTATTAGTTCAGTGTAAATATTTGCCGATCATAAATGATTAAAAATATATTTTTATCTTGTTATTATCAGAATGTCCATGGGCTGAGAACCAAGGTTACTACTTTATGTGATAAAGTAATGAATAATAATTTTAATACTATAGCATTCACTGAAACTAATCTATATGAAAGAATTCTTAATACATAAAGATTTGTTACAAGGTTAGAGGAATTCAGTAACCAGCAGTCTCATTTTAGGGGTAGGATTTTATCACCCTAAATAATAATTATAAATCTTTTTGTATTTTAACTTTGAAGGATAGGGAAATCAAATATACTTTTATTAACATTTAAATGACTATTTATCTTGCCCTGGTTTAATTTAGGTAAATATTTGGGACAGACACTCGCAAGTTTTTTTACCAGGCTTGAAGATTTAATAAATGGTAATCTGTCCAATTTCATACTAATAGGAGACTTTAATCTCCCAAATTTTTCTAAATTGGGCATTAATATTTGATCTGAGCATGGACTGATCTCATTGAATATATGTGTAAATTCCCTTGGTCTAACGACTTGCCATTAAAAATCATACCTCAAATTTTAGGAAATGAAATGGTACATTAATCATGAATAATAGGTGAAGTACTAGTCCCAGAAGATATACATTAACCATTACTTTGATTACAATTAAGCTTCATAGACATCCGATGCTTTTCATTGATGCTCTTTTCAAAGCATAACTTAAAAGTCAACAAAGTTTTATTAGGCCTCACTTTATCCCATATTGATTGGTCTGAATGACATAATATTGATAATATTAAGCTGTGACACTGAAGTCTTTTATAAAATTATTTTTGATTATTGATGAAATTGTACATAAATAAAAGTACCCATTGTCATTATACCATTTGGTTTAAAAGTTAAATAATTACAAAATTAAAATTAAAAGAATTTTACAAACAAAATAAAAAAAATATTGTGATGGGTCATTTTAGATAACTGAGAAAAGAAGTACTCCATGCGCCAGAAGATTGCGAAAGAAGAAGAAAAAATATGTCACTCATATGTAGAGAGTACTCTAGTAAACGGCATATGTGACTGCTTTTATCATAATCTAACATTTAATATTTTTATTGAGCCTCTGAGATATATATTAAATCCTTCATTAAAAATAAAAATTCTTCTGGACAATGGTACTAATATCGCTCAAATTAATATTTAGACTAATTTCTTCAGCCAATGACACTCTCTGAGAGGAGAACAATCACAGAAAAGTAAGTAGAGGTACAGCAAAGACAATAAATTCAATAGGGACATTTATGATTTGATGTGAAATGTAATGTGAAATTAACTTTTAATTAATTTTTTCATATTTTTAAATATTGATGGATCAGTAAATGTATTAATGAAGGGCTCATTTTTACACTTTAACCCACTCTACCTCATACTTTTTCTTGCAATAAAAGACACCCATTAAAAAAAAAAAAAAAAAAAAAAAAAAAAAAGTCGCAGGAGAGTAGATCACTGGAAATAAGAATAGATTTCTTAGATAAATGAGTGATTTGATCTGGAAAGAATAACATCCCTAAAAAGGTAATATACACTACCAACCAGGAATACTTTTTAAGGAGTAAGCCTCCCACCCCAGATTTGAACAAAGCTCAAGTTTATGAGATAAATAAACTTGAGCTTTGTTTAAGATAAAGCTAATCTTAAAATAAGATAAAATAAGATCTAAAAAATAAGGCTAGGCATCGAAAGATCAACCAAAAATTCTTATGCAAAATAATGAAGAAGATTTAGCAGGCAGAAAAAAAAACTTTTGACTAGTAGCTTGTAATGGACTGATTATGTACAGTACAATAGGCAAATACAGTATTTTAAAAAAGTAAGTAAAATAATTAAAAATATAATCATACCATAAATAAGCTCCCTATTTTCCCTACGAAGATCTATAACAACTTCTGCAATTTGTTGGAGAAAAGATGGAGATCCAACATACCCAGTTAATAAATGTGAGTATTTTTTTAATCCATTAGCAAAGAGGCTTTCCACTAGAATTTCTGAAAAATTGTTACAGAATTTTATGTGACACTCTTTCAAACATGTTTCATAATTTACAAAGTGAAAATTACTTACTCAAATCATTTTCATTTAAAATTTGGCCTTTAAAGTGATTGTACCCTGTATGGTTCGAGAGTTGAACAGAATTAATAGCATCAACTTCAAACCCTAACACCTGGAGATTATAAAATATAGATAACATTAGTAATTCAGAGAGGCAATCACATCAAGTATATGGATTATAGAAACCTGAAGTGGAAATGTTGCACTTTTATTTCCAACATATCCTCTAATAACATGACTCTGAATAGAAAGCACTCTGTTATCCATGGTTTTAAAACTGACAAATGAGGATGGGGGCTAATTAAACAATCACGTCATCTTCAGATAGTTCAAAGAAAAGAAATGATGTAATTCTTAAAACATTTAGTAATCAGAAAAAGGGTGGAAAATGTGAATAACAATGTCATCCAAAACGTGCTTATTGTTAAGGTTCAATAAGTACTTTCTGTTGGGAATGAGCCAAAACTAAAAATTAAGAAATGAACAACCCATATAACTAATAATGATAAGACTTGACACAAAGTAGATAAGATAAAATTGACATCGATATCCAACCAATAGTTAGATCATTTTTCGATAGAGCATATCTAAGGTATCGATAATTTAGGGGTTTTTTTACCAGTGCTGCTATGCTGCTAATCTTTAAAAAATTGTGGTCTCAGCTATGGAAATATTTTTTTTTTGACATATTCGGGATTCGGAGGCAAGTTATTACAACTTCTCTTCCTTCCTCCTAAGCCGAACTTTTTAAATATTACAAATTATATATACACACGCCCAAATTATATATATATATATAT